>VMDO01003116.1:0-72443 GCA_007922755.1 Pedetes capensis
TTTTTTTTTTTTTTTTTTTTTTTTTTGCGGTACTGGGGGTTGAACCCAGAGCCTTGCACTTGCATGCTCTACAAGTGCTGGACCACTGAGCTGCATCCTTAGCTCATTTTTTTACTTTTTGAGACAGGGTCTTGCTAAATTATGCAGACTGCTTCTGGTCTCGAACTTGTGATCCTCCTGCCTCTGCCTCCCGAGCTGCTGGGATTACAGGCATGCACCACAGCACCCAGCTGACAATGATGATGATTCTTTAGGCTTGAAACAGTTTATATGGATATTTCTAAATTGAAGAGGTGTCTGCTTGCCTTTACAACAGGAAGGGAACAGTGATAACTACTAGAGATATAGTTTCAGTTCCTTAAATTTATCATCATCATAGTTGTCTCTAAATCTCTATGCTCATGGTCACAAATTCTATCAAGAACAGCACAGAGAGCACTGCATGTCATCAACCCACCCCTCCTTAGATTCTCCTCCTGCCTTGTTCAGTGCTGTGGTGCTCACCCATGGGGTTTACGCTTTGTCAAGGCCCAGTTCCTCTGGAGTGGAGATTCCCAGTTCATTTAAAGTTGGTCTAAGTTCCTGGATGACATAGGGGTAGATTTCCTTATGCGGTCCTGCTTTGTCCTGTTGGGAAGGAGAATAGTCACTTTTAACTCTCTGAAAAGTTAAGTTATGGCTCCATTAACAAAATGAATTTGAGAAAACTTTTACTATGCAGAGCTGGTAGCATACAATTAGTATAGGTCGTCAACTTTTATGCTAACAGTTTTTCAATTAAAAAGGGCAACTTACATAGGTGCCATGCAAGCTAGGTTTAAAAGATAATTTGAGAATATAAAGACAATTAGATTAAATACAGAAAAAACATTTTAAGCCAGGAATTACTAGAAAAGAAGATGGTGATGACAGGTTTTTGTAAAGGTAATTAAACATGGCCAGCAGGCAACAGGAAAAATTAAGTTAACACAGGGAAAGTTTAATTTGTTTCCAATTTAAGACCTTAACTGAATTAACTACCAGTGCTGAATGGACTGATAGCCTACAGAACCCTTAATTATCTTACCCATTATAGATAAAGTAATATCACTTACTCCCTTACAGACCTTAAGGCTGGTCTCCTTAGCTGTGTTTTTTGAAATTAAAACTTTGGTTTAAAAAAATAAAGTATTTGTTTATTGCAGAAAAACCAGAAACTATTAACTAACAAAGGAAAGTTAGGGATTGGCATATATGTTGCTAGATTTTTGTGTGTGTGTGTGCAAGCGTAAATTTTTAAAAAATAAAATGGAACCAAATCACAAATGCTGTTTCATAAGTTCCTTCTGTTAATGCCATGAATATATTTAATGTAAAACACATTTGTATAGCATTGACTGTTGTGTAGTAGTAACATGTTCTGGGAAGGGGAAGTCCCATCTCAAGGACTAAGCAAAATAACAAAAACAAAACAAAAAACCCTAACATTTCATTTCATATCATAAATAGCAAAAAGATGAACATTCTTTGTAGTTAAACTTTACTTTGCTCTTATTTCCTTAAGAAAAATTTTCAAATAGAATTTCTGTTCAAAAGGGTATCATGTACATTTTTTTAAAACACCTTGGACAAACTGAAACTACAATGTACATTTTCTATCTAGTTCTTTAAGAACTTTAGACTATTAGGGAAGGGGATGAGAATTAGTGGGAGGAGGGATGAGGGAAAAGAATTGGGGATAATATGATCAAAGTGCATGCTATACACACAGAAATGTATTAAAACCCATTATTTTATACAATATAGCTAATTAAAAAAACCCTAATTTTAGGTATTTTTAACATATTCAAATACATAATATGCTAATATCTATCAACAGCCTAGTTACTTCTGGAATAATTTTAGCGATTATTTCACTGACCTTAACAACCTCTAGGATACGAACAGTACTAGCAAAATCATTTAACCGTCTGCATGCCCGCAAAGCAGCATCAATGATTTTGGGCTCTGGAACCAGGTCATAGCCAACAAGTGTGTTTATTCCTGCCAAATTAAAAAGAAGGGCCATGTCAACCTAGAATATTATTTTTTTGGTGGTGGTGGGGGCAGTACTAAGGACTGAACCCAGGGCCTAGGCAAGTGCTCTACTAAGAAGCTGTACCCCCAGCCCTTTATTAATTTTTACTTTGAGACAGGGCCTTGCTATGTTGCAAAGGCTGCCTCTGGCCTCAAACCTGTGATCCTCCTGCCTCACCCTCCTGAGTTGCTGGGATTACAAGCATGCAGCACTGCACCCAGCTTAGAATAGCCTCATTTAAACTAAAATTCAGTTATCTACATTCTTACTGAATCATGGACATATTCTGGAAACTGCTCATTCAAGGATAACAGAAAGCAACATAGTCTATTTTGTTAAACTTAAGGCTTATTTACGTTTTTACCCTTTCTATTTTGTCAGAAACACTGAATAGAGATTTGTGTTTTCTAATCCTTGTTAGACTACTGATTTAAAGAGAAAATAAAGGGCTGGGAATTTAGCTAAGTTGGTAGAGTGCTTATTTAGCATACCTTGAGGCCTGGGTTCAATCTCCAGCAACAAAAAAACAAAAACAAAAAAAGAAGCCAACTCTGTAGACACCATCAGAGTTTAGTTTTATCGTAAAACTGTTTGAATAATCCCAGCTTGGGGTGGGATTTAGCTCAGTGGGTAGAGTGTTGCGCTGCAGTCTCTGAGGCCCCGAGTTTAATTCCCAGCACCGCAAAAATGGGAGAAGGGCCTGGCAATCCACTCCCAAGGCAATCCCGAAGCACTCAGCCATTGAAAACCCTATGAGGGTCGCTATGAGTCGGATACTGACTTGATGGCACCCAACAACAACAACAACAACACAAACTAGGCAAGCCCCCACCACTGAGCCACACCCTTCACTTTTTTTGAGATAGTCTCCCTAAGTTGCACGGGCTGCCTCTGGCCTCAAACCTTTCTTCCTCAGCCTCCTGAGTAGCTGGGATTACAGGCATGCACAGTGATTGGGTGTAAATGCTATTTTCATAATGATTGGTGGATTTTTCTTCAAACAAGGTCATTTTCAGTTTATATCTTTAATTCTTAGTACATGTACATATTTTGGGGATGCTTTAAAACAAGATTCTATTGGAAAATAATCTTAAAACAACCAGAAAAATGCCTAAAGACAGCCAATGAAGCCCAAATGAGAAAATTAAAAAGACATTATAAAGAAAGATTAGTATCAAGACTCATAAACATTCAACTAGAAAATGATTGGGCACGATTACTCTTGTGTCTGCACAAAATGACACACAATAAAACTTAAGACTTTCTTAATGGGAACACAGAATTGTTGTTCTTTTCCTTACTTCTACTCAAGATTATTCAGTAGGAATTTCCCTGGCCTCAGCAAATTGGATTCATTGCATTACGGTTGAGAAATTTAAAGCACATAGGTTTCTTGCTTTTATTACTACAAATCAATATATAAATAAACAAATTGTGTGTGTGTGTATATATGTATGTGCATATATATACATTTACTTATTTCTTTATTTTAGGACTCGGGAGTTGAACCCAGGGCCTCACTCACACTCTGCAAGTGCTCTACCACTGGGGTGTACCCCAGGCCACTTAAAAAATTTTTTTTGAGGCAAGTTCTTGCTAAGTTACAAAGGCTGGATCTGGCCTCAAACTTGCAATCCTCTTGCCTCAGCCTCTAAAAGTTGCTGGGATTTTTAGGCATGTGCCACAGGCCCAACTTATTACTATATTAAGCAAAGGATATAAGTGAATACAATACAATCATACATACAGCCAGAGTCAGAGAGACTGAACTCTTGGCCTGCGATATCATTAATGCTAATTATTTATGTTAAAAGAACACTTGCAAATTTGGGCAAAATCATTCATAGGTAAGAACAAAAATAAGAGAAATCTTAAACCAATACCCAGAGGGGAAGAGAACCAAATGAGTACTTGCATAAATGATCTGAAAGGTACAAAACTGTTAACTCTGCTCAGCTAGTCACAACTCTATAGCAGTAGTTTTCCACCAGCTGTGATTTTGTCACCCAGGAGACACGGGGAAATGTCTGGAGACATTTTTGGTTTCCACAACTCTGGGTGTGTGCATCTAGCGTGCAGAGACCAACGATGCTGGTAAACACCCTATAGGGCAAAGGGTAGTACACTACAACAAAGAATTATATGGCTTAAAATGTCAATACTGCCTGCTTTAAAATTCTGTTTTATAGGAAACACTTCAGAAACTATAAACACTCCTAACTACAAGCTGCGTGACAGTAACCAGTTCACATGATGCATGTCTTTAGAATAGTTGCTTTCAACATAGTAGTAGACACAATTTAGATTTGCATGCCAAAACAGATAAGTATGTCTAGGCTCCAATTACCTTTACGCAATTCCCAGGCATCTATGTCTGGCTTGTTGAAGTATGTCACCCAGCGAGCATCAAACTCTTCATCTGTCTCATGAGACCCATGAGAGTAGCAGCGAACTGACTGCATAGCTACAATGGAGAAACAGCAATGAGTTCAATGTACAAAACAGCACTTGACATATATTGCCTACCTAATGCACTGGTTTTCTGGTTATTGTTTTTTGAGATAGGGTTTATGTAGGCCCAGGGTGGCCTGAAACTTACAATCCCCCTGCCTCAGCCTCCCAAGGGCTAGGATTATAGGTGCATGCCAACACGTCCAGCTGCATTGAGTTTCAAATCAATAATACATGATGTCATAGAAAAAATGTTCAACAAGTCAGGTGAAATAAATCTTATATATTGATATAGCAAGGTGTCCTTAAAATTAAGCAAAGAAAAGCAAGTAAAGCTGGGAGTGGTGCACACCTGTAATCCCCACACTTGGGAAGATCATGACTTCAAGGCTAGCTTGGGCTATATAGCAAGACCCTGTCCAAATAAATAAATAAGTCATTCTAGTTCCCGTTTTTTTTTTTTTTTTTTTTTTTTTGAGACAGTCTCTCACTATTTACCCCAGGTTGTCCTGGAACTTGCTATGTAGCCTAGGGTGGCCTCAAAATTGTTATCCTCCAGCCTCAGCCTCCCCAGTGCTGGGCTTAGAAGTGTGTGCCCCCATACCTGACTAAAGTCATTCTAGTTCTTAAGCAAATTTATAACATAGGAGTACATTGACAGACTTTCAAAATAATGTTATCCCTTCTGTTATATTCCAAAATAGGCTGACAGTGTAGCTTAGTCGTACAGTGCTTGGCATGCAGGAGAACCTGGGTTCAATCTCCAGCACCAAAATTAGTTAACAGATATACTATTAATGGAAATAATAATTTTTAGAAGCCATCCCTTGAATTGTATTTCCTATTATCTGTATTAGACCAATTTGGTATAATTTTTTTTTTTTTTTTTAACCACAGGGTCTTGCTGAATAGTCCAGACTGTGCTTGAACTCACAACCCTCTGCCTCTGTATCCTGAGTGCTGGGATTACAGGCATGTGTCACTATGCCTAGCTAGAATTTCTTAAATTTTTTTAAAAGTTCATCTGGAAACCTCTCAATACTGTATTTCTTAGAAGATTCTGAAATTTGTATGTTAAGAATATCCTATATATCCTTAATGCAACTAACTGGCAGGAGGAAGATAGGGAAGAAACAGCAGACAAGGTGAATTAATCAGTTCAGGAGATGAACTGTCACTGTTAGATCAAACGAAAGGATTCTCACCTAAATCATCATTTGGGCTGATAGCAAAATACCTGTCATTAGTGTCACAAGATCATGGCACAAACCCTGATCTTCCCAGAGATATAACAATTATCACCACAATCCAAGCATGGAAGTCAGACATGTTTTAACTTATATGACAAGAAAAAAGAATAGCTTTCTAAACCTAAATGTACATGATAAATACAAACATTTAATCAAAGCTAAATGGATATTTAATGTCTTCTAAGACTACTACTCACATTTACTATATCAGAAAGTATAGATTACAATAACCCTCTACCCCAAGAATTTGTAAGATTCCTTTTCCAAAAACTAAAGATATCCTTAAGTAAACACCTAAACTGCAAGTATAAAATCACATGACTTTATTAAGTTAAATGAACAGGTACCATACAACCCAGTAATTCCACTGTACAATAAATTAAAAAAAAAAAAAAAAAGGAAATATATGTATTTCCTCCCCAGGAGTAAAGATTTTGTTGTTAATTTTTATGGTGCTTGGGATCCAACCCAGGGCCTGGGCAGGCTAGGAAAGTGCCTTACCTCTAAGCTACTTACTTCCTTCAGCCCCAGTAGCAAGTTAAGTGTTAAGTTTACCTTTTCTTCTACCCAGAAAAGTATTTCATGGTAACTAATGCCTTTTGTTCACCGCTAGGCATGGATTTGACTAGGGGAGTGCTAGCTTTGTTTTCTAATTGTGAAACAGATTACTAAAACTGTAGATCCAACTCAAGGACATCATGACCTCCAATGATTTGGTCATTCTTCTGGAAGCCAAACCATAAACCAATTATATCCCAAAAGATCTGTTATAAGCCAGACATGGTGGTAAATGCCTGTAATCCCAGCAACTTGGGAGGTGAAGAGTGGTAAAGCACCTGCAAAAGGATGTGTGAGGCTCTGGGTTCAATTCCACAGTACTGCTAAAAAAGGGGGTGGGGGAGGTGCTGGACATGCAGCTCAGTAGTAGTGTTTATAAAGTATGTATGATGCCTCTGATTCAGCTCCCTAGTACCACAGAAGTCTGTTACAGACCAATTGTGTGGAATACCAAGCATGCACTGGGAATACATACCTCTTCCAGGATGGTAAAAACAGACTCCCACATGGTTCAAATTATATTCCTAACTTGAGTAACGGGGACAGCAGTATCTATTGTGTTAACATATGGACATGTCCCCCACATACTTAACATTTTGTTTTTTAGGAAAACTACACAGGTACCACCACCACCACCACCACCACCACTACCACCACCACCACTTCGCTTAAGTACAGCTTTTTCACTTAGTTTTAAGGCTTAGAAGGCAAAATTTTGCAAGACAATTACTCAGTGCTTGGATACAATCTGAAGATATCAGAGGGAAAGAGAAGCAGCTTTGAAAAGGAAAACATTTCAAAAAAACTATTTCTAACACTGTTTTTCACCAGTTATGTGCTAAGAAAAAATAGTAGCATATGTAGAAAAATTAAAGGGCTCATTAATTCTTCACATTTAAATTTGGTTAAACCAGATATTTTGAGCCAGGCACTCTCGTATGCCTGTAATCCCAGCTACTCAGGAGGCTGAGCCAGGAGGATTGAAGTGTGAGGCCAAAGGCAGCCTGCACAACTTAGTGAGATCTTGTCTCAAATAATAAAAAAGGGGCTGTGGGTACAGTTCAGTGGTGGAGCACTTGCCTAGCATGCATGAGACCTTGGGTTCAACTCACTAGTTCTATTAAAACAAAATAAAAAACATGGTTTTCCACCTAATAACTAATTAGCTCAAATAAGACCCAGAGAACAGTCCCTTTGGTGATGGGTAATTCTACGGAAGGAAGGACAGCAGCAAATAACACAGAGGGCACATTAACAAGTTCAACAGCATGGTCATTGAAGGTGCAAGGCTTAAAAACAGATTCAGGGCTTTAAATCCACAAAAACTTGGTTCAGGTTGGGTGCAGGTTCAGTACGTTAAAATTCAGACAACTCTGTTAAGGGTTTAAATCCTGCGTACAGATAAGTGGGTTTCAAATCAAACCTGAACTCTGAATCTCTTCTAATTCAACCATTTTTAAAAACTTTTGTGTACCTGGTTTTTTCTTTCTTTTTTCTGCATGTGGGTTTTTAAAAAAATGATTATCATTAGCTATTTAAAGATAGAAAAACATATAGGATTAAAATTTTAAACTTGGGGGCTGGGGATTTAACTCAGTTGGTACAGTGCTTGCTTAGCATGCAGTGAGGCCCTGGGTTTGATCCTCACTGCAAAAAAAGAAACTTGAACCTAAACTGAATGTGAACCCTCTAAATTGAATAACACAAACCTGGAAATGTGGGGGTGGTGCAGAAAAGAAGGTTGGAAGGCAATACAAAGTGTTGCTTAACCCACAGTGGGGGTGCACGCCTGCAAGCCCAGCACTTGTGAGTCTGAGGCCAGCCTGGTCTACACAGGGAGTTTCACGGCAGTCTGGGTTACAGAGAGACCCTGCCTCAAAACAACAATAACAAAAGTGCTGCTTGAAGCCCAGCACTTGGGACGCTAAGGTAGGAGGATTGTGAGTTTGAGACTAGCCTAGGTTACATGGTGACACCCTGTCTTTAAAAAGAAAAAAATGGCTGCTCAAATTCAGCCCTGCACCCAAGAGAGGAGGAAAAAATTCCTCCCCATCCTTCCAGGTCCTCCTCATCTGCCAGGTAGAGGAGGCAAAGAGCAAAATTTCACAGCTTTTAAGGGTCCTCAACTCCTGGGCTGCAGATGAGTACTGTGTGAGCAACAGGCCAGCTGGATCTGTATTTACAGGACTAATGTAACATTTCCCTCCAGTCCCCCATGTCGTCCTCCCCAAACCTGTCTGCAGAAATACTGTCTTCTACAAAATTGGGTCTCTGGTGCCAAAAAAGGTTGGACATTGCTGGACTAGAGAACTTAACCACTATTTAAAACATTAAGTCATCTGATTCAGCAGTTATTGGGAAACAATTATGTTTCAAGTTGGAGGCTTCCTTGTGGACCAAATATGAGATTCAGGCTGTGACTTTAGACTGCTCAGGTTAACAGCCCACCTCTTTCAAATACACTCATTTGACCTTGGGTAGCCTCATTCAGAAACTTAATTCATTTTGACTTTTAATTACGTAAAATCTCTATGGTCTCATATTGATAACAGATTTCAAACTATAAGGTCCAAAAATGAAATGTACTGTAATAAGCAAATGTGTACAGCTCATGCTCTGCACATCTCAGGCAACCACAGACCAAAGATGGAATATACCATATAGCCTAGGTATAGTAGCAGACCATACTATCTAGGTTCGTATAAGGCAGCTCTATGATGTTCTCAGAACAAAACTGCCTAAATGCCTAGGAGGAGCTTACTAGAAACTATTTCATCATTTAGCAAGGTATGACTACATTAAATATTTGTGCACGCAAGGTGGTAAGAATTACATTATCTCATTTAAACCTCAGAACTACCACAAATTATCCTGATTTTAGATAGGCAACTGAGGCTTAAGGTTAAGTAACATGTCCAAGGTCACACGGATTAAAAAATAGTTGGCACCACTTGTAACCAATACTGCCTCCTTGTGGCAAATATTTAGGTATAAAGGTCGAACATCTACTGGAAAGCTTTTGGTTTATGAATTATATTCAGGGGGGTGAACTGGAGGCCTGGGAAATGAACTATCACCAAAAGAACAACCTTTTAAGTCTATAGTTTGCCAAAAACCTCTGCCATGTCCTAAACCTGCCAAAAACAAAACAAAACAAAAAACAGATTTTTTTAAGAAAAAAATTTGAAGCGGTCTAAAGAAACCTCCCAGAATGTTATCTATATGAAAAAAAGTTAAAACAGTATTTGCTGCTTTAGCAATTAAATAAGGAAAAAAACAAAACAAAACAGAAAATGTGACCATGAGGACAGGCCCAACCGCACTATAGCTAAAGAACAGAAAATAGTTCTCACTACCACTTATAAAAAAGTCACTTTCCAAGGTGGGCCTCAGTTTCTTCTTCTGGCAAATAAGATTATCTCCATGGTCTCTAACTTGCAGTCCAGCTTTACTGTTCTATGACAACAGTTCTTACTGTTCCTATGAAACGTAAGGAAACTGAATAAAGCAAAAAAATTCTTTAAGTTTAAATAGTAAAGGAACCTTGAACGTCTGAGTTATTTTACGTTTCAATGTGTATGCACGTTGCAATTATTGTGCTCACCTAAATTTCATCATGTAGTATAGACTACCATAATGGGCCAAGATACACGTGCAACGACTGTAATTAAAAACCATGCTGGGGCCTGTAATCAGAGTGACTCGGGAGGCAGAGCCTGCTTAATTTAATAAGACTCTGACCCATAATAAAAAAAATAAAATAAAAAATGGGCTGGGGCTGCAGTCCAATGGTAGATCACTTGTAAAATATGTGTGCGGGCCAGGGTTCAACCCCCAAGTACTGAATGAAAAAAAAAGGAAGGGAACGACGGAAGGAAGGAGGAAAGGCAGGAAGGAAGAAAAGAAAGAAAGGAAAACAGCGCTGGTAATGCTGCCTAGTACCGAAATAAAAAAAAAAAAATACAGTGCTGGACGCAAAATCTCCTGAACACATACTAGACAACTTAGCAACACATTTTATATTCCAGCAACTAGGTTTCTAGCTCAAATAGGGAAAAAAAGAAACAAGCCCCCGAAACATTTCCGTATTTGTAAAACCAGGTATCCCTGGGTTTGTGGTACCCAATTTTCTCAACAATAACGCTCTCGTCTTCACGCCTATCCACATGTAGGCTCTTTTCCAAACCGCAGGAAACCGCACATGGCCACCCGCTTTAAACCCGGAGGAGGTCGGACACGGCTCGACTGCACGCCGCGGAGGTGACACACAACGCTCGCAGACAGCGGCCTGGTAAGGACGGGAAGCGCACCGCTCCCCACCGAAGCGCACGACGTGCTAGCGGCGCCCTGCCCGCGGGCCCAATGTCACCTTCGCCACGGCGTGCTGGCCGCCAGGGGCCGCGAAGTCACTGCTGGGACGCGGTCACTGCCCGGGCAGTGGGGCAGAGGCCGCGCCCGCCTCGGGGACCCCGGCAGGTCCCCAGCAGACCCGTGCGGCGCCGGTCCCGGGGAGTCGCGCCCAGGGAGCCCCCGGGGCGCGCACCCCGCCGCCCCTACACCGTAGGCAGCGGCCAGGGCGCTCAGTCCTCACGGGGCTCAGCCTCGGACCCCGCGAGGCAGATGCCCTGCCGCCGGGGCGCCCAGGTCACCGCAAGGACACGAGGGCGCGGGCGGCGGCGGGCGCGGGCCTTACCGGCGGCGGGGCCGGGGGCCGGGGCGGCGTGCAGGAGGCCTCGGGAACCGGCCCGGGCGGCGGCAGCTACGGCGCAACGACGGAGAGCAGCGCCCAGCATGACGGCAACGGGGGCCCGCAGGCTGCGGCGGAAGAGAAGCCGGTGAGAACTCGCGCGCTGCTCTGGGCTCGAGGGGGCCGGACTCACGCACGACGCACGGTGGGCGGGGCGCGCGGGCCCGCCCTCCGCGGCACTCGCGCCTGGGGAGGGTGGGGCCACGCGGCCGCCGGCGCGCTACGGCGGCGCGCTGAGGACACACTGAGTCTGCGCCGCCGTCGTAGTCTCTATGATTGGGTGATCCGGGCGATCGTAGTTGAGGCAGGACGCGGGGAAAGTGAGGGGCAGGTGATGTACAGTGTTCGAGTTGGAGTCCGCAATAGAAGAGACTCACCTCCCAGAATGGAAAGGATGGCAGTAAAAAGGACAAATTATAATGAAAATAACTACTTTCCTGGGCGTGTTGGCGCGCACCTGCAATACCAGTGTCAGCGCAGAGACGTGGGGAGCAGGTGCAGAGAAGGCAGCGTGGGTACAGAGCGGGGATCTGGGAGCCAGGCGGCAGGCAGGTCCTTCCCAGGCAGTTACAATTATCTTCCCCCTTACCTGGCAGCAGATACCTCAGTTGGTCTGTGTTTCCCCGTGTAAAAGAATTTACAGGAGACACAGAAATAATAGTTGTTGTTGTTAGGTGCCGTCGAGTCGGTATCCGACTCATAGCGACCCTCATAGGGTTTTCAATGGCTGACTGTTTCGGGATTACCTTGGGAGTGGATTGCCAGGCCCTTCTCCCATTTTTGCGGTGCTGGGAAATGAACTCGGGACCTCAGAGACTGCAGCGCAGCGCTCTACCCACTGAGCCAAATCCATAAGTTTATTAATGATAGAGAATATAAGCAAAGATTATAAAGATAGTACAGTTTTGAGAGGTGAAGGCGGGCACCTGGATTCAGGGTTTAATGTCTTACAGTGGAGTCTCAAGTAGGATATACTCAAGGTCGTACCTTGGCCCTTGTGCACTTGTTCTAATTTTCTTCACTTTCAGTTTGAACCTGCTTATAAGCAGTTGATGGTCTGATCCACAACCAGGATCTGGTCTTGTTCTGACTTCTGATATTAAGCTCTTTCCACAAATATAGTCAATTTTGTTACTGTATGTTCCATCTGGTAAATTCCATGTGTGTAGTCACCATTTATGTTGGTGAAAAAGTATATTTGCAATAAAAACGTCATTGTTCTGACAGAATTCTATCATGCCACCTCCAGCATCCTTTGCTTCACCAGTGCCATATTTTCCACCTGCTGAGACTTCTTTCTTTACAACTTCTGTATTCAGTAATTATCAGTGCATGCTGATTGCATGTTTGATCAATTGTACACTGCAGAAGATGGATAAATATCTTTCACTTCTTCATTTGTGGCCTTAGTGGTGGATGCGTAAATTTGAGTAATAGTCATATTAACTGGCCTTCCTTATGGGCGTATGGATTTTATTCTATCACTTGTACTTCAGGATAGATCTTGAGATGTCTTTTTTGATGATGAATGCAACCCCAGTTCTTTTGTCAATCCCAGCATAATAGACCATATGATTATCTGATTGAAAATCAGCAATACCAGTCCATTTTAGCTCACTGATGCCTAGAATGTTGATGTTTATGTGCTCTATTTCACTTTTGATGATTTCTAATGTTCCTTGGTTCGTACTATGTACATTCCATATTCCAATTGTTAATGGATGTTTATAGTTGTTTCTTCTTATTTTGAGTTGTGTCACATCAGCAGATGGAGGTCCCAGTGGCTTTACTCCATTCTCATCTTTAAGGTTGACTCTATTTTGAGAAGGCAGCTCTTCCCCAGTCATCTTTTGAATGCCTTCCAACCTGGGGGGCTCATTTTCTGGCACTGTATCTGACAGTGTTTCTCTGCTATTCCTCATAGGCTTTTCAATGACTATTGTTAGCTCAGTTGGTACAGTGCTGCTCTTCAGTCTCTTAGGCCCTGGGTTTGATCCCCAGCACCAGAAATATAGGAAAAGGATGTGATAATCCACTTCCAAAGCAATCCTGAAACAGTCATTGAAAACGCTATGAGTTGGACCCAACTCAATGGCACCTATCAACGAACAACAATATCTGACAATGTTTCTTTGCTATTAATATGGGTTTCAATGGTGAATTGTTTTGGAAGTGGGCTGCTGGGTCCTTCTCCCTAGTATTTCTTACTCTGGAAGCTCAGCTGAAACCTGTCCACCATGGATGACCCTGCTGGTATGTGAAATACTGGTGGCCTAGCTTAATGATCAAAGACTAGATGACTTGTGGCATGACATCAAAGACATAATTCATGAGGAAAGTAAAAGCCTGTTAAAAAGGCAGAAAAAAAGATCAAATTACATGTCAAGAGACTGAAACTTGCCCTTGAATGTTAAACAGATAAAGTGAAAGGAAGACACAATGATGATGACGTTAAAGTACTAAACAGAAGATTTCAAAGGCAGCTCAAGAAGGCAAAATCAAATATTATGACACGTGCAAAGAGCTGGAGATAGAAAATGAAAAGGGAAGAACATGCTCTATTTTTATTTTTAATTTTTTTTTCTGTTTAAATTTTTTTTTATTTATGAGACAGTGTCTTGATAAATTATACAGACTGCCTCTGGTCTCGAACTTGTGATCCTTCTGCTTCTGCCTCCAGACTCGATGGGATTACAGGCATGTGCCACTGCGCCCAGCCATGTTCTTGTTTTTCTTAAGCTTAAATAATTAAAGGAAAAAATTCAAGCCTTGAGTGGCAATAGTGAAGGATTCTACAGGGAAAATATTAAGTGACACAAGAAACATCAAAAGAAGATGGAAAGAATACACAGAGTCATACCAAGAAGAATTGATGGATGATCAACCATTTCAAGAGGATGCATGTGGTCAGGATCCAATGGTACTGAAGAAATTGGCAAAACACAAAGCTTTAGGAATTGATGGAATATCAATAGAAATGTTTCAATAAACAGATGCAGCACTAGAGGTGCTCACTTGTTTATGCCAAGAAATTTGGAAAACAGCTACCCAACCAACTGATTGGAAGAGACCCACATTTATGCCTATTCCCAAGAAAAGAGACCCAACCAAATGAGGAAATTATCGAACAATACCATTAATATCACATGCAAGCAAAATTTGCTAAAGGTCATTCAAAAGCAACTGCACCACTATATTAACAGGGAACTGTCCAAAAGTCAAGCAGGATTCAGAAGAGGGTGTGGAACCAGAGACATCATTGCTAATGTCAGATGGATATTGGCCAAAAGCAGAAACTACCAGAAATATGTCTGTTTCATTGACTATACAAAGGCATTTGACTGTATGAATTATAACACGTTATGGGTAACTTTGCAAAGAATGGAAATACCAGAACACTTAACTGTACTCATGAGGAATCTGTATAGGGACCAGGAGGCAGTTGTTAAACAGAACAAGGAAACACTGCTTGGTTTAAAGTCAGGAAAGGTGTGAGTCAGAGATGTATCCTTTCACTGTCCCCCTTCAATCTCTATGTTGAACAGATAATCTGAGAAGCTGAACTTTATGAAGAACAAGGCATCAGGATTGAAGGAAGATTCATTAACAACTTGTGTTATGCAGATGACACAGCTTTGCTTGTTGAAAAGTGAAGAGGTTTTCAAACATTTACTGATGAAGATCAAAGAATACAGCCTTCAGTATGGATTGCACCTCAACATCAACTAAACAAAAATCCTTACAAGTGGGTCAGTAAGCAACTTCATGATAAATGGAGAAAAGATTGAAGTTGTCCAAAACAGCAGCAGTCAGGAAATCAAAAGACACATTGCATTGGGAAAAGCTGTTGCAAAAGTCCTTTCTAAAGTGCTGAAAAGTAAAGCTGCCACATTGAAGACAAAGGTGCGCCTGGTGCACACCATAGTATTTTCAGTTGCAGCATATGCTTGTTAAAGCTGGATGTTGAATTAAGGGAGACAGGAGAAGAATTGGTGCTTTTCAATTATGGTGCTGGAAATAAATATTGAATATACCATGGACTGCCAAGAGAACCAACAGATCTGTCCTAAAAGAAGTGCAATCAGAGTTCTCTTTGGAAGCAAGGATGGCTAGACTGTGTCTTATGTATTTTGAACATTTTGTCAGGAGGGACCAATCCCTGGAGGACATCATGTTTGGGAGAGTGGTAGGTCAGTGAAAAAAAGGAAGACCCTCAATTAGATGGGTTGACACAGTATCTGCAACGATGAGCTTAAACATAAAAAAAATCACGTGGAGCCGGGCGTGGTGGCGCATGCCTGTAATCGCACTGGCTTGGGAGGCAGAGGCAGGAGGATCGCAAGTTTGAGACCAGAGGCAGTCTGCATAATTTGGCAAGACCCTGTCTCAAAAAAGTAAAAAAAAAAAAATGGGCTGGGGGTGAAGCTCAGTGGTCCAGCACTTACAGAGCATGCAAGCACGAGGCCCTGGGTTCAAGCCCCAGTACCAAAAAAAAAAAAAAAAAAGATCGTGTGGGTGGCACAGTGTCAGGAAGTGTTTCATTCTGTCGTACATAGGGTCACTGTAAGTTGGACCAACTGAGGGTACTAACAACAACAACAACATAGTGGAGTCTGGGTCTTGGAGGAAGGTAAAAAGCCCTGCACCTGGGGTCTTTGTTTTGTAAAAGAAGTTAGAGGGCTTGTGGAGTTATTAGAAAAGGATGGATGGGTTTTTAGGCAGATGTTTTGGAATGCTGAGAATCTGGCAGTTACTGAGCTCATCTAGGATGCAGAGTCCATTAGAATCCATTTGAATAAGATCCCTCTTAGTGTTCTAAGTTCTGTCCCAGCACCTTTTTCATGCTTTTGCAGGAGCCTTTCTGAATCCCCCCTTTCCTCCATTTTTGCCCACAAATACACCGCAGACTGCCGAAAGGACCAAAAGATTTGTCCTAGAGGTGCAACCAGAGTGCTCCTTGGAAATAAGGATGGCTAGACTGTGTCTTACGTTATTTTGGACATTTTGTCAGGAGGGAACAATTCCTGAAGAAGGACATCATGTTTGGGAGAGTGGCGGGTCAATGAAAAAAGGAAGACCCTCAACTACATAGATTGACACAGTGATTGCAACAATGGGCTTAAGCATAAAAACCCATGTGCCTGGCACAGAGTCGGGGAAGGTTTTGTTCTGTTGTGCATAGAGTAGCTATGAGTTGCACCTGACTCATGGCACTTGATAACAATGTCTAAACTAACCTGCCTAACACCAGGACTGGAAAGAGGCTGAGGCAGCATGCATAACTTAGTGAAACCCTGTCTCAAAATAAAATAAGTAAATAAGGGTCTGAGGTGCAGCTCCATGATACAGCACTTGCCTAACATGTGAAGCCCTGGATGCAACCCCCCACCCCAGCACTGAAAAATAAAAAAACAGGTCCACATTCTGTCCACTGAGGCAGGAGGATTGCACATTTAAGGCCATCCTGGGCTATCTAGTGAAACAGTCACTGCTCCCAAAACAGCAAAGCCCAACTAGTTCATTATACAGCTAAGGAAACAGACTCAGAAATTAGGTTGCTTGCTGCCAATAGAGAGTGTACCACATCCTTACTTCTGAGGACTCCCCTGGATGTTTATGGCCAAACACCTGCTTCCACTGCCACAGACCCCTGAAATAGGGCTGGTCAAGTTCTAACACTCTTACATCTAGTCTGACCTCTTAGGAAATACATCCTGATTTTATTTTTTATTTATTTTTTTTTTGTGGTCCTGGGGGGTTGAACCCAGGGCCTTGTGCTCACATGCAAGTGCTGGACCACTGAGCTGCACCCCAGTCCACTTTTTTACTGTTTTTTTTTTTTTTTTTTTTTTTTTTAGACAGGATCTTGCTAAGTTACGCAGACTGCCTCTGGTCTCGAACTTGCGATCCTCCTGTCTCCACCTCCCAAGCCGCTGGGATTACAGGCGTACGCTACTGTGCTCAGCAGGTACACACTTTCTGTGTAGACATATGTTTTCAAGTTCTTTTGGGTATACACCTAAGAGTATCACATGGGTCATACAGTAACTGTTTAACTTTCTGAGGAACTGACAAACTAGTTCCCAAAGCAGCTATTCCAGTATGAAGGTTCCAACATTTCCACATCCGTGCACACACACACACACACACACACACACACACACACACACACACAGGCTGGGGCTTAGCTTAGTTGGTAGAGTGCTGCTCTGTACTCTCTGAGGCCCTGGGTTTGATCCCCAGCACTACACAAATGGGAGAAGGATGTGGCAATCCACTTCTGAAACAATCCCACAACAATCAGCCATTGAAAACCCTATGAAAAGCACAGAAGCACAGACATTGTGCTGGGCACCGCACAGTGTCAGGGAGCATTTCGTTCTCTTGTATGTAGATAGGGTCACTATGAGTCAGACCCCACTATGTTGCTAACAACAGCAACATATATAGACATACTGGGAATGCCAAAACTGTATCCACATTTTAAGAGATGTTATTTATGTATTAGTTTTCAAAGTTGAATTGAATTACAGTAGCAATATGTCGTATCACAGGCTCCCAAAAGATGGTGTTAATCAGGTGAGTGCTAGCTCCACCATATGACAGTCAAGAAAAAGGGTGGAAGCATGGTTGTCACTGGAGGAGCACAAGACCATTTTGAAGTAGTATTTGAAGCTGAGAACATTATGGAAGTACAATGACAAGGGAGGTGTGAGTGTGCAACAGAGCCTCCAATGCGCCTCACAATTGCCCGCATTCGTGGTAAGTTGGAGACGCGCGGTGCTGTGTGGTGTGTAGGAGGGAAGATCAGAAGGCCACACACAGCACCAAGTCGTGCTTCTCCTGCCATGGCAACCACTCTGAGCACCTCTTGTCATTGCAGAAGTGAAACGTGACTTGTGTTTATCTTTTGTTTTCAGTATATATTGACAATTACAATTTTAATACAGGTTTTTTTTTTCCTGTCTAGTACATGTATACCTTTTTTGGCACCCTCTCTCTATACACACATAGATGAACGCTATCTACATACATAAGGAATCGAGGTCTGTGTACTGCTGTTTGAGCTGGGTCCTATTCCCTCAGTTTCCTGCCAGAGACCAGGCCCAGAGCACAGCAGCTTTGTGCTTGGAGTTCTTCAGCCACTCTGCTAAAAGGCTCCCCTGCTTTTTCTCCCAGCCCTGAGCCCAGAGACTCTCTTTCCCAGCAGCACCTGTAGGGGGCAGCTCATAGCAGTTCTTCAAAGTCAGATTCTCTCCAGAAATGCTTCACATCATAGGTGAGGGCTGGGGGTGCAGCCCAGCGGCACAGCACTTCCATAGCGCGTATCACACGGTGCTTTCTATCCTCAGCACTGAAAACGGAATCATAGCTGAAAGTGAACTGCAAGGGATGGAATTATTTTGTCAGTAAGGGGCGGGGTGGGGCGGGGGGGGGGCCTGACCCAGGGCCTCATGTATGCTAGGCACGTGCTCTACCATTGCACTGCACCCCCAGTCTCCCTCCCCTTTCTAATTTTTTTTTTCCTTTGCGGTACTGGGGGTTGAACTCAGGGCCTCATGCCTGCATGCTTTGCAAGTGCTGGACCACTGAGCTGCGCCCACAGCCCCCTTTTTTTTTTTTTTTTAACTTTTTGAGACAGGGTCTCACTAAATTACACAGACTGCCACTGGTCTCAAACTTGCGATCCTCCTGCCTCTGCCTCCCAAGCTACTGGGATTACAGGCCTGTGCTACCACGCCCGGCTTGCTTTCTAAATTTTTGAGACAGGGTCTTGCTAAGTTGCAGACTGCCTCTGGCCCTGAAGTCCCCATCCTTTTGTCTCAGCTTCCTGAGTTGCTGGGATTACAGGTGTGTGCATGGTGCCCATGTGTTTTTTTTGAGACAGGCTCAGGCTGGCCTCAAACTCCAGATCCTCCTCCCTTAGCCTCCTAAGTGTTGGTATTACAAGCCTACACCACCCCACTTAACAAGAGGGTATTTGTCTATTTAGAGATAGGTCTCCCTATGATGCCCCAGGCTAGCCTCAAATTCCCTGGCTCAAGTGATCCTCCTAGACTAGAGTGATGCATGCAAGCCAAGGAATTCCATGGATTGCCTGCAAGAAGAGAAACCCCAGAAAAGGCCTGAGACAGACACTATTCTCTGCAGACACAGCACATCCCTGCCCTACCTTGATTTCAGACTTCTCGCTTCCAGAACCATGATTTTTTTCTCTGAGTTGCAAGCCACCCAGCCTATAGGCAAACAACATGGCAACTGGGCAAGAAAGGGATTTAATTTTGTCTCTGTCTCACCACTATGTGACTCTGGTATCTCAGAGAATAAAGACCCTCAACCAAACCTCAAAATCAACTGAAGATTTTATTAAAATGCATATTCTCATGGTTGAGTGGTGGAGCATACCTGTAATCCCAGGGAGCTGGGAAGCAGAGGCAGGAGAATGGAAAATTCAAGGCCATAGGCAGCCTGAATAATTTAGCAAGACCCTGTCTCAAGATGAAAAATAAAAAAGAGGTTGGGGTGTACCTCAGTGGTAGAGTGCTTGCAAAATACGCACAAGGCCCTGGGATAAGTACCAGAAAAATAAAAGTAAAAACAAAACCGCGTATTCCTAGGTTTCTCCTGGGAGATGATTTTATTTTACTAGAGTCTCATCCTGATGGTTTGGAGTTCAGGCCAGGCAATTCATATTTTTTAACAAGTGTCCCAGGTGATTTTTATAATAAGCCACGGTTGGAGGGCCCTGTATTATCATCTCCTTTCTCCCCATGACAATCTGGCTTATTTTGCAGGTGAGAAGACTAAGGCTCAGAGAAGTAACTTACCTAAAATCACAGGCTGACTTCCTCCAAAGCCTATGATCTCTTTAATACACCACTAGATGCATTTGCCAGCACAAGCTTACAGAATGTAAACTCTGCCTCCATGCAGGGCTGCAAATTCTGATAACAGGGACCTTGGCAAACACCCCAAGTTCCTGTTCCTCATTTCCGCTGAAGGCAGTGAGAATATCTGTTGTGTTATTTGCCTAGGGCTGCCACAACACAGTACCATAGGCTGAGTTTACAACTCAGAGAAAAAAATTATTCTCTCATGGTTCTGGAAGCGAGAAGTCTGAAATCAAGGTAGGGCAGGGCTGTGCTGCGTCTGCAGAGAATAGTGTCTGTCCTATGCCTTTTTTTGAGTTTCTCTTCTTGCAGGCAATCCATGGAATTCCTTGGCTTGCATGCCTCACTCTAGTCTCAGCCTCCATCTTCACATGGCCCTCTTCCCTCTATGTATGTCTCTGTGTCTCTGCTCTGTCTTATAAGGACCCCAAATGGATTAAGGGCCCAACCTACTCAGTACATCTTCATTTTAACATTTATTTATTTATTGCAGTTATCAGGGATTGAGAGCTGGGATTTAGCTTAGTTGGTAGAGCGCTGCTCTGCAGTCTCTGAGGTCCCAGGTTCAATTCCCAGAACCGCAAAAATGGGAGAAGGACATGCCAATCCACTCCCAAAGCAATTCTGAAATAATCAGCCATTGAAAACCCTATGAGGATTGCTATGAGTTAGACACGGTTCAAGGGCACCCAACAACAACAACAGCAGCCAGGGATTGAACCCAGGGCCTTACGCATGCTAGGTAAATGCTGTACCACTGAGTTGCACCCCTGGCACTTTTTAAATTTTTTATTTAGAGACAGGGTCTTGATAAATTGATCAGGCTGCTTCTGGCCTTGAACTTGTGATCCTCCTGCCTCAGCCTCCCGAGTTGCTGGGATCATAGGCATGCACCACAGCACCTAGCTTCCTTCCTTCTTCTTTTTCTTTTCTTTCTTTGTTATTGTCTTTTCTTTCTTTTTCTTTCTTTTTTTGTTTCTTTTTTCTTTTTCTTTTCTTTCTTTCTTTCTTTTTTTTTTTTTTTTTTTTGTGCTAGGGATTGAAACCAGGGTCTTACACAGTCTAAGCAAATACTCTACCACTGAGCTATTCCAGACCAACTTCTTAATTTATACCTTAATATGCAAGGACTGTGTTTCCAATCAGGTCATATTTACAGGCACCAGGGGTTAGGACTTCAACATGTCTTTTGGGAGAACACAATTCTATACAACACTTGTAATAATTGTTCAAAACAACAGTGAAACCCTCAAGCTGGATATACATACCCAATTGCCATGGTGACCCCAGCTTCTCCAAAGGCCAGGGGACCTCAGCGTCCAGATGAGAGAAGGAAGCTGTGGTGGGAACAGAGGCAGCTTTGGCCGCTCTCTATGGGGCTGGACAGTGAGGGACTTTGATGTGACATTGGAACAACTGAGACACCTGGCTTAGCAAGTCTCTGTTCATTCAGTTAACAATTCTCCAATGGCTTCACCTGGGCCAGGAGCTGGGCAGGGAGTAAGGTAGGCAAGGCTCTTTCAGTCATTTAGCAGGGTGACTGCAGGCTAGCCAAAGGATAACAATGACGAGGGCACAGTTTGTAACTGTGCTCTGAGAGGAAGAACCGTACTGATGAATTTCATTTCCTTCCTTTTCTCCCCACTTGTTCTTCAATTACCCTTCTCTTGGATATCTGAAGGTGTTCCAAACACCTCAGTGAAGTGAAGGGGACTACAGTGTCCTGGCCTACAGCCATACCACTGTGGCATCTGATCCTGTCATATCTCAGAAGCTAAGCAGGGTCACACCTGGTTAGTACTTGGATGGGAGACCACCTGGGAACACCAGGTGCTATAGGCTTGGGAGAAGGACCCAGCAACGCACTCCCCAAAACCAATCAGCCACTGAAAACCCTATGAATAGCAGAGAAGCACTGACAATAGTGTTTCACCTGTTGTACATAGGGCCGCTATGAGTTGGACACCAACTCAATGGCACCTAACAACAGAGTGGCCCTAGTAGACATAGCAATAACAAAAACTGCCCAGCTAGTGGCATTCAGAGATAAGGGGCAATGTTTTGGGGGTAAGTGTGCTTGGCCCAGGTCTTCCCCCACCCTGGGCAAGGACCACACCTCAGCAGATTGATGGCCAATGGTCAACAGCTTTTATGCAGTTGAAGCTGTTGAGCCTCCCCTTCCCTACAAAGCGCCTCTCCATTGTTTGATCCTCATACAGCATGTCCTCTGGGATGCCAGAAAGGCAAGCCAAGTCCTGGTCAAGCGCTGGTTAATGCTCAAGAAGCCTCCCCTTTCCTGGCTGGGAGGGCAGTGCCTTGCTGCCTAGCCTGGGTAGCTCTCAAATCTACCCATCTCTATCCCCATGACCATCTCAGCTCTTACCTCCCGGTAGCCTTTAGGTCCCAGTTACCCCTTCCAGTCCACCTCCTACCTACACAGGCGTCAGAGGGATCTTCCCAAACACCAGTCAAACCAGGATGGGCCTGGGTACTCCCTTGCCTCCACTGGCCCCTTTGTTTCCCTGGGACCTGGCTCCCAGCTAGCTCTCTAGTCCCACTCACCTTTACGCTCTGATCTGCACTCTATCCTTCAGATACATGTTGTGGCCCCAGGACCACAGGCAGCATCCCCTCTGTGTTCTCTGTGTTCTGCCTGGAATCCCCCGGCCAGCTGGCTATCTCCTTCTGATCCTTGGAGAACCAGCTCCATCTCTTCTGGGCAAGTTAAGCATCTCTTCTCAGTGCTCCCCCTTCTCTCCTCCCACTATCATCCTATGGGTTTTGTTTGTTTGTTTTGTTTGTTTTTCCAGTACAAAGATGGGGAGGTGGTTGAACCCAGGGCCTCGAGTCTGCTAGGTAAGTACTCTACCACTGAGCTGCACCTCCACTCCCTTTTTCATTATTTTTTGAGACAGGGTCTAGCTAAAATGCACAGGCTGCCTCTGGCTTTGAACTCCAGATTCTCCTGTCTTAGCATCTGTGTAGTTTTATTATTTTATTATTTTTACTTATTGTTTGTTTTTGGGATAGGGTCTCTCTGTATAGCCCAGGCTGGCCTGGAACTCTAGATCCTCCTGCCTCAGCCTCTTAAGAGCTGGGATTTCAGGCGTGGCCACCACCCCCAGCTGTAACTTATTTTCCTTTCTCTCCATAAGACTGGGACTTCTTTGGGGTCGCAGCAATGCTTGATTATTCTGTGATTCCACCCCACAGCCCCACCTTGTGCCTAGACTGGGAGCTGGCACAACAGTGAAAGCCTGTTGAGTGACAAAGGCCCGGCTAGCAGTCCACCACCCATCTGACCATGCATTGTATACTTTTTTGTTCCCAAATGGATTCGGATTTCATGACCTAACAGTTTTCTGGGTATGAGGTTTTGCTGTCACCCCTAGTCTGGAAGTATTGCAAGGCAGGTGGAGGCAAGCACCAATCTGGGCTCAGGATGCTTCTGGATGAAGCCACTGTCGGAAAGCTGGGGTCTCACAAGAGGAGGATTCGTACTTCTCCTATGCTGCGTCTGGTCCTTTCTCAAAGTGGGCCCTGTCTCGAAGGGGCTCCCCTAGCCACCTTCTCCCCTTGTTCCAGGACTTTTCAGGTTCCCCCTCAGAGTTGGTGATGAGGAGTGGGGAGGTACAGGGACATCCGTCCCCTTCCCATGGAGCCTGCTCCTGGAGCAGCAGTGCCAGAGGATCAGTAAGGCAGAGGCTGGGCACGTACAGTTTGAGTCCATTGGTGAGTCTACCCACCCACCAAAAGCCTAGAAATCAAACCTGCTGGGGTGCAAGGGGGTGCAGAAAAGAAAGTGGCTCATAACCTGTCCTCTGGCATGGGGGCAAGGTAACAGTGTGAAGCTGGGGCAACATCTCTCCCCACCCAGGATGAGTTTCTAGGCTGGAAGGAGGCTCACCTGGCCCATCATAGCTTTCTCTCCCTGACAAGACCAGCAGGCTCTGCATGCATAGTCCTGGTAACCAAGCAGTCGCTACTTCAGACCCCTGGTGGTCTTAGAAAGGTGGGCCTTTCCCCGAACCCAGACCAGTCTCCCTTAAGTTTCTAGCATGCCAGACCTTTTCTAAGGTTTATTATTTTCTTTAGGTGCTAAAGCCCAGGAGTGGCCCAGGGCACCTTAGCTGTCAGGATGGTTTCCACTCTTCTTGGGCCACCTCAGAGGGTCAGATAAGCACACGTTGGCCCTCCCAGAGACTACCAGAAACAGGAAGTCAAGCCTGTCATCCCAGCACTCAGGAGGCTGAGGCAGGATGATTTTGAGTTTAAGGCTGGGTTGGGCTACATAGAGAGATCCTGTCAAACAAACAAACAAACAAAGACAGGAAATCGGAACTAGAGATACAGCTCAGTAGTAGGGCACTTACCTAGCATGTTTGAGGCCCTGGGCTCTACCCTCAGCACTACAAAAAACAAAACAAATAACCCCCCCCCCCAAGAAATCAGGGAGGGCAACCAGTGAGAGTCTAGAGAACAAGACTGCTGATCCAAAGCAGAAGCAGATACTGGGGGGAGGTGGGGGTATCCTTGAAGATCCCCTCCTCCAGCTGCAAAAACCTACCATGTCAGCAGCAGGATTTATTTCAGGTTCTGCCAGCAAAATGACTAATAAATATGTTCTTCCCCACCTCCTCCTTTCCAGGGGCGCTGCTAAATTGCACATGGTGGGGTCTGCTCCTGAGATTGTGCGGCTACGCATGCACACAGCGGCTCTTCCAGCACACAGCACACACCCCTCACCCATGAGCCAACTCGGAGTTGGGCAGAGGCATCGTTATCTCTCAACACACAGCTGTGCGGAGCTGGAGGCAGCAGCTTATCAGGGAGCCTGCAGTGATTCACAGTCCAAGTCCCAGCTTCTCTGCTGAATAGTAATTTCCAGCAGTGGATTTGTGCTCAGTGTCTCTCCTCCCCCTCTCCCAAGGGTGTGCTGTCCTTTTGCAGAGGGCAGTGAAGGGGAGATCCTACTCATGGGGATGGGGGCTTTGTGCCAGCCTTCTGGGTACGGCTGTCTGTTGGGAGGCAGCTGCAGGTTTAGGGACCTCAGCGGGGTCTGCCATCCTTGGCAGCGCCTCTCAGGAGAGCCCATCCATGCTCTCCTTCCTTCCCTCCCCAGGAAAGCAATGCACTGCTCCCTTTCCCTTTGTGGAGATGCACAAGACACAGGACCCCTTCTTGCCACAAGTCCCCGAATCCAAAGCCATCCAAGGAGGGCAGGGGAGATAGAAGCCAGGGACTGGGCAGTGTGCCCCTAGCACCATCTTGAAGCTGTCCAGTCTCTGTGCCTGACCCTAAACACACCAAAGGCTAAGGTTGGACAGGGGGTGTAGGCCAGAGTTCCAAAGGCTAACGCTGAGATTCCAAAAGCGGAAACTCAGGGCAGAGCGCCTCTGGCGGACTGCAGAGCGGTCTCTGCACAGGCAGGTAGATAGGAAAAAACCCGGGACAGAGCCATTTTTGCGTTTGTTTTATTGGAAGCAAGACTCCAGCTGTGGGGCTTAAGAAAGGAGGCACGGAAAAGTCTGTGCTGGGTCTCTCCCTCAAGGTCAGCATGGAGAAGGGGGGATGTTAAAACAGGAAGGAAAACTGAAAAGGGAAACCGCCCGCGGTGGGGGGGGGGCAGAAGAGGGCCTCCACATCTCAAGACTCCCCTACACTCAATTTCTCAGCCCTTGCCCGCTGTCAACAGTGGGGGTGATTCCAAGGGCTCTCCAAAACTGCCAGAGTACCGGCGCCGTCCATGAACGCTGGGTGCCTTTAATCCCTGTGGGTCCCAAACAAGGCTCAAGAGTCCCACTGCCCCCCGCCCCCACCACATTCCCCCCTGAAGAAGCCCCACTGGGAACCAGAAAGGCGAAGGTGGAGTTCTGCGTCTTCACAGACAACCCGCCCCACGAAGTTTCCCTGGGCTGGTCGGGATCTTCGGGGTCCTCTGTCTTGTGCCTTGGGGTCCACACTACCAGTCAGAGGATCTACGTCCAGGATGCAGGGTCCTAAGGACGGGGATGTGAAAGGCTGGAGGTGCGTGTGAAGGTGGAGGCGCTGGGGGCAAGATCCAGCCGGTCTAGGTGACCCAGATCTTGGGATCCTCAGGCAGTCCGGTCCCCGCCCTCAGCCCCTGGCTCAGGTTGAGAACGCTTCGCGGTGCCTTCTCCAGCGGCGGGCTCCCCTAGGCTCCTCTTGGACGTCGGCGCGGCTGGAGGGGACGAAGGACCAGGATGCAGGTTAGGAGGCTGGTAGCCGGGTTGTCGCGGGTCTAGCGCGTCCTTAGAAAGTAGGATGGCAAGGCTGGGCACGTTCTTGAGCACGCTGAGACTGGCGGCCGGCTCGCCAGGCGCCTGCCCCGGCGGGAGGCTCTGCCACACCTCGCGCACGCTCCGGTAGCGCAGCCGCGTGACCTGGTGCAAGCCCGCCAGGCGGCGCTTGAGGATCTCGGCGCAAGTGACGGTCTTGGTGGTGGCCCGGCCGCAGCCGCTGAAGACGATGGCGCGCGTGGCGGGCTGCGCCATGCTGGCGGTGGCGAAGGCCAGCAGGTTGCGGATCTTGCTGCCCTCCTTGACCCGCATGTGCACGGCGCCGGGGGCCAGGTCGGCAAAGGGGCCCGCGCCGTCCCCCTCGGCCCCACCCGTGCCGGGCGCCTCCTCGGAGCGCACCTTGCGGAAGTTCTCCATGCGCCGTCGCCGCCGGGACCGCGGGCTTCGCCATGGGGCCGCCTCAGCCCCGGGGCCGCATGACTGCGGGGAGCAGCCGGCGAGAGAAGGGTGCGGGCAGAGGGGGCTGCGCGACCCGAGGCCCCACTGCTCTTGCAGCCGCTGCCTGACTCCGCGCTCTCGGTCGGTGCCTTGTGCTCCGCGCCTTTAGCGGAGGCCCCGCCCTGCAGACGGGAAGCCCCTCCTCTCCCCTCCCTCCAGGCCCCGCCCCCAACTCCTCCCGCCCCGCCCCCGGCCCAGCCTCTCCAGCCTTTCGGGTCAAGTCCTGGTGCTCAGCGGCCGGGGCGTGGGAGCCGCACGCTCGGCGGGGCACCTTAGCGGTGCTGGGGGTGAATGGAGAGGCACCTCAGTCCCCGGACCAACCCTCATAAAGGAGCAACCTAAGTAAAAACTGCTTGCGCTGCAAACGCCGTTGCACGCCAGGTCCCCAGCTCTGCACGGTTCCAGCTGAAAGGAGTCCCTGGTACCCTCCCTCAGAGAGATTTTCGAGCGGCCTACTGGAGCCTCGCTCCCCCAGCCCTCAGGGGACACCCCTCCCTTCCGCTCTGGAGCACTCTTGCCTCAAGGACAGCCAGTGCATGGTCAGCAGCGTGCGGGCGGCGCTGGCTGCGGCTCCCCGCCACGCCTCCCCTCGGACTGTCAGGTCTCGGCGTGATCCTAGCGGGACAGTGAGGGATGGGTGTCTGCCTCGCAACGCCTGAGCGCACCTCTGGGCTGCCGGGCTCCCCCACACCTCTGGGGCGTGGGAAGTTATGCTCTGGGCCAGGCTGCTCCTCGGTGTGCATGGCGAAGAGATCACGGAGATGCTTCCCGGAGAGGCGTTGAGCTCGCTCCACCCGAGCCTGAAAGTGCCCTGCGAGGGCCGCAGGCCTCTGCGCGCCAACACTGCTCCCTGCGATCGTGAATCCATTCCCCTGCCTCCCGGGTGCTTAGCTTTGTCCCTGAAGACACAGGGCTCCTTTTTCGGAAAAGGACACTGGATGGAGGCAGGTTTGAGGGAGCCGAGAGGAAGGGGCAGGTGCTGACACTTTCAGCGCAGCATGAAGCCACTGTGTGCCCCTGGCGCACGCTCCACAGGACCGAGGGAGAGGCTCAGGTCTGCCGCCAGGGGAAATGAGCAGCAGGAAGAGATGAGCAGGGGCTGAAGGCCTGTTGGGGAAAAGGGGGGTTGGTAAGTAGCCCCCCCAAAACCGCGCGAGGGCCTGGCTCCTCAGCCTCTAGCCCCCTTAAATGCAGAACAGAGGGAGCAGGGCAGGCCTGGTGCGGGTGCGGTGACTGTCGGGAGTGCCTCCAAGAAGCGTCGAGGCTGGGGCGCACAGGTGACCCGAAAACACTGCGGCCACCTTGGTGCCTGGGATAGCGCAGCTTCAGTCTAGAGGTGGGGCTGCCCACCTCTTCCTCCTGAGGCCTCTTCTCTCCTCCCTGGCACTGGTGACATATCTTTTAACCCTTCACTGCCTCTTCATGCTGCTGCAGCACCTGGACCTTTGACCCCCGGGTATGAGTGGCTGACCCCCTTCCCGGTCTCCTGCTCACACATTGGGCCCAGGGCCCTCGGAGTGTACTCCGAGCCTGGGCTCCGGCCTGAGATCTCACGAGGAGCAGCCTCGGGAAGACGCGAAGGCAGACTCTAGAGTATACGGACCTGGGGAGAGGGGAAAGGGTCTCTAAGGCCGCAGCGGCGGTGGGACGTAAAGGAAGGCAGTTTCTGATAGGTCTGAGAAAAAGTCCTCGAAATATTGGGAGCTACGTTGGAACGGGTTGGTTGGGGAAGAAACGAGCCCTCCGTGCCTGGGAGTATGCAAGCCTGGGCCGAACCTTCTCGATGTAGACAGGGGTCTGTGATTTGGGAGCTGCGGCTGGTGTGGGGTACGCCTTGTGATGGGGTGTGTGTCCACCCAGGGCGACACTCGAGCCCGACCTCGAACCACTGCCCTCTGCGGTAGAAGACTCCCCCATCCACTTCACTCCCGAGCCGGTGAAGGAGAGCCTGAAAATGCCCGCTTCCCCTCCAGCCGGTCCCCTCCCTTTCTCCGCTCCCTCTGCAGCACTTAAAATGTAAATGCACATCGTGATTAGCCGCGGGGTCGCTAATTACAGCTGAAGCCATTCATTACACTGTCAGCGCGCCGGAGCCTGCCGGCTGTGCGCTCCAGCCCGGCTGCGCGGCGGCAGGCGGTGGGGGGACGCGGGGACTGGGAGTTCGCAGGAAGCGGCAGGTCGGGGTGAGCGCAGGCAGAGAGGGCCAGTGAGCCGGAGAAACGGGGTGGGCAGTGAAGACCCGGAGGGGTGTGTGTGTGTGTGTGTGAGAGAGAGAGAGAGAGAGAGAGAGAGAGAGAGAGAGAGAGAGAGAGAGAGAGAGAGAGAGAGAGAGAGAGAGAGAGAGAGAGAGAGAGAGAGAGAGAGAGACAGAGACAGAGACAGAGACAGAGACAGAGACAGAGACACAGAGACAGAGACACAGAGACAGAGACACAGAGAGACACAGAGACAGGAACGCGGGAGGCAGGAAGGAACGGGGCGAGGGATAGAGAGGTGAGGACCAGCCAGTGTGAGAGGAGAGAGCGGGATAGGGAGCTGGACCAAGGCAGAAAACGCAGGAAAAGGGTAGGAATCCCGGGAAAAGGGACAGGCGGCAGAGGAAGGGGAGGAAGCGTTCAACTCTTGGAACCTGGATAGATAAACCCAGATGTCCAGGTGGCTGCCCACCGTGCCAGGGTTAGAGACTCGGGCTGTCAGTACATCATGCTAGAAGACAGGTGCCTGCCACACAGACAACAGGACCCTAAATATTAAAAAAAAAAAAAAAAAAAAAGAGCAGCCACAAAACGCCTTTCCATTTATACATGTTTATAAACATAAATGTATTTTGTAAAAAGTGCCTCTCAGGTTTGAGGCCAGAGGCAGCCTGTGTAACTTAGCAAGGCCCTGTCTCAAGATAAAAAGGAGAAAAAAGAAAGGCTGGGGTGCTAGAGTGCTTGCCTAGCATGCACAAGGTCCTGGATTCACCCCCCCAACCCCTGCCATCACCCCAAATAAATAAATTAATTAATTAAAATACCTGCAAGAAGACAGCACACTGGCATCTGTTACCTCTGCAGCCACATCCAATTTTCGTTGTCCTCTTTAAAGAAAGGACTAACTAAATATGAACATAAAATTAAGTACAGTACAGTCTTGGAACTGCCTGTATAAACGAGGTACTGACCCCGAAGCCTAAGCTTCATTAGTTTCTGCCTCTGGTGACCTTGGACAGTCTACTTAACCCCTATGCACCGGTTTCTCTTCTGTGAAATGAAAGTAATTACAGGAACCTGCCTCACAGAGGGGTCACGAGGTACATACTGGTCTTAGAACCTTGGTGGCTAAATTATTGAGAAATGATTGGCTATTACCATTTTTCATAAAATATGCATGTTAAAATAAACCTTAAAAATTACAAAAGGGAGATGAGGGGAAAGCAAGCTGGTGAAAAGGAACAGGAATGGGAGAAGCCTTGGAAATAGCAGTTTCCCTAACATGTCAGGGACTGGTGAGTGACAAAGGAACGCTTTTCACTCTTGGACGGAGCTGCGGGGTGGCAGGGCTGGAGACCGAGCCCCAGGCACTGCTCAGCAGCTCTGCTCTGCAAAGCCCTTTCCAGCAGCACACCTGCCTCCCCTTTATGACCAAATCTCTCACCCTGGATGGAGGGAGGTCCCCGGCTCGTGGCAGGGCTCCTCCTCCTCTCTCTCCAGAGGCAGCGAGGCGTGCAGAAGCTCTTAACCTTTGTCCCAGTCCCAGCCTCTGGGGCAGGGGCGTGGGAGCATGTGAACAGTGTCAGGAATCAGGAATTTAGGGGACAAGGGGAGCTCAGATTTATCAGGCACCCATCCGGTGCCCAGCACTGGGCCAGGCATTTTCACAGTTCTGTTCACTGATTTAATCTCCATACTTTGAGGGAGAGTATCACTGTTTGATGGATGTGGAAGCTGAGGCCCAGTGATGGCAAGTAACTTGCCCAATGTACTGCATCGAGAAAGTGGCAACTATAGATATTTTTGAACCCAGCCATTCCAGCTCATTTTACTATCGTAGCTGAGTATAAAAGAAAAATGTGTGAAATTTAGGTTATAGTTTTATTTATTTATTTTTGCAGTATCAAGGGGATGGGTTTGAACTCAAGGCCTCATGCATCCTAGGCAAGTGCTCTATCACTGAACTGCAACCCTAGCCCCTGTTTTTATTTTTATTTTGAGATAGGGTCTTGCTAAATTGCTCAGGCTGCCTCTGGCCTTGAACTTGAGATCTTCCTGCCTCAACCTCCTGAGCATTATAGCCATGAGCCATCATGGCCACTAAAAGAAACTTTTAAATGACTTGAGCTGCCCAATAAAGGTACAAGACATGACCAAAAGGTATGGTAAATGTGTAAATGAGAACATTTGCTACAGTAAAAGACACTGTCATTGTTGTTAGGTGCCGTCCACTCATGGTGACCCTTATAGGGCTTTGTTTGTTTGTTTGTTTGTTTTTGTTTTTGCGGTACTGGGGGTTGAACCCAGGGCCTCACGCTTGCCTGTTCTGCAAGTGCTGGACCACTGAGCTGCACCCCCAGCCCATTTTTTTTACTTTTTGAGACAGGGTCTCAGTAAGTTATGCAGACTGCCTCTGGTCTCCAACTTGGGATCCTCCTGCCTCCGCCTCAGGAGCCGCTGGGATTATAGGCGTGCACCACCACGCCTAGCCCTTATAGGGTTTTCAATGGCTAATTGTTTCAGGCTTGCCACATCCTTCTCCCATTTTTGCCATGCTGGGAATTGAACCCAGGACCTCAGAGACTACAGAGCAGTGCTCTATCAACTGAGCTAAATCAAATACTCCTCCGACTTTGAGTTTACCTATCCAATCGTTCTTGCCACTTTCTCAAGGGCTTCGGGAAATCCTCTTTCATGAGTATCTTTAGTTGGGCTATTGTGGCTGCCTTGATATCCTGAATCAATTCAGAATAGTTACCTTTTATGGTCATTTTGACGCTGGGGGAGAGCCAGAAGTCACATAGTGACAGATCCAGTTAATAAGGTGGATGAGGACACAGGTAATGTTTTATTTGACAGAAATTGCTATACCAGAAGTGTGTGTGACAGAGCATCATGATAGATAACACTCATGATGGATAACACTCAAACTCAAAACACTCAGAGAGAGGACTTCCAAAACTGCTTCAAAAATTGGCAAGAACCATGGCATAAGTGTGTTCAAAGCTAAGGGGATTATTGTGAAGGTGATTAACGGTAATGTGTCTTTTACTGTAATACTTTTTTTTTTTTTTTTTTTTTGGTACAGAGGATTGAACCCAGGGCCCCACGCTTGCATGCTTTACAAGTGCTGGACCACTGAGCTGCTGCCTCCAGGCCATTTTTTTTACTTTTTGAGACAGGTTCTCAATTACGCAGACTGCCTCTGGTCTCAAACTTGCAATCCTTCTGCCTCCGCCTCTGCCTCCTGAGCCACTGGGATTACAGGGGTTTGCCACCATGCCCTACTTAGCTTCCAGCTCTTATGGGGGGGGGGGTGAGTATCAAAGAATTTGTGGATATTTCAGAACTGCAATGGAAAGGAAGTGCTTAGGAAGCAAATTTAGAATAAAAGGGAAGCAGGAATCAGTGTATCAAAGCAAACATATTGAAGAAGCATTGGCCTCGAAACTCTGTGAATAGCAGAAAAGCACTAACAATACCGTTTTGCCTGTTGTACATAGGGTCGCTATGAGTCAGACACTGACCTGACAGCACCTAACAACAACCACCACCACCTGAGGGTTGAGTGGGACTATGGGTATCAGAGCTCTTTCTCAATTTAATAGATCTGGTAATGGTGTCTGGAGGCGAATGTGGCCTGGGAGACCAGAGAGGGGAGGGAGGAGAAGACTCAGTCATACTTTTTTTTTGGTCAGTACTTGGGGTTGAACCCAGGGCCTCACACATTGCAAGTGCTCTACCACTGAGCTGCACCCCAGCCCCTTTTTATTTTTTGATTTTGAGTCCAGGTTTCGCTAAGTTACACAGCTGCCTCTCCTGCCTCTGCCTCCCAGTCACTGGGATTATAGTCATAATCCACTGAACCTGGCTGGGCTCTGTCATATTTGAGTCCTTGCCCAGGCCAGGCGTCAATTTTGCCAGACGAATCCAGGGCCCCCCCGACGGTGCTCCGATTCCAGCTTCCCCTCTGAGCTCTTCTTCTGCTAACCCCGTCTCCCCTCCAAGGACTACTTTTCCTGTGGGTCAGCCAGAACCTGACCTAGGAGTCCCACCACCTGCCACACTTCTCACCTTCTGGCTGCCCTTCCTCCTCTGCTGCCTCTGGCCCTACAGATGGGGAAGGGGCGTTTGTACTGTGGACCCAGTTAGCAATGCCACTTGGGAGCAAGAGACATTCACCTTGCCTGAATTCAGTGGCATTTCTTCTAAGTTTAGGAGGCAGAGGAGGAAAGAGCAGGTATGGGGTCTCAAATGAATGAAGAGAGGGATGTGTGGAAGGGGCAAGGAGAAGCAAAAGCAGCAATGGAGCCTCTTCCGCTTCCCCAAGATTTGGCTGCTGGCCACCAGTTCTCTCAGCTTCTTTCCAGACTCCAGAGGCAAGTGCGCTAAGGAGCCGCTCACAGGGCAAAGAGCTCCTGTCCCCAAAAGACTTCCAAGAGCCTGCCGTGATCCCTGAAATCCTGCACTGTTGCTTCCCACATTTGGATCAGCTTTGTCCTCTGAATAAAATCACACTCCCAGCAACGCATCATAGTACACTTCTGTAATCCCAGCACTCGGGAGGCTAAGGCAGGAGGATCGTGACTTTGAGGCCAGCCTGGGCTACACATGGAGTAGTTGTTAGGTGCCATCAAGCCAGGTCTGACTCAAAGCGACCCTATGTACAACAGAATGAAACACTCCCTGACACTGTGCCATGCCCGGCACTATGTCAGTGCTTCTCTGCCATTCATGGTTGATTGTTTGGGGGTTGCTGTCTCAAAAAAATTATACTCCGAACTTCAAGGTGGGAACTGACCAAATACAAAAGAATCACATTGTTTGGGAACCTTGGGATAGGAGTAAGTTATAGAGCTGGTAAGGTGAAGGAATAGTTACCGAATCTATGTGATATTTGTTGTTGTTGTTAGGTGTCATCAAGCCAGTGTCCAACTCATGGCAACCCAACTCATGGCATACCACAGGTGAAACAATATTGTTAGTGCTTCTCTGCTATTCATAGGATTTTCAATGACTGTTTTTTGGGAGTGGGTTGCCTGGTCTTTCTCCCAAGCCTACAGTACCTGGCTTGGTACTGACCAAATACAAAAGATGGGAACTGACCAAATACAAAAGAATCACATTGTTTGGGGAACCTTGGGGTAGGAGTAAGATATAGAGCTGGTAAGGTGAAGTAATAGTTACCAAATCTATGTGATATTTGTTGTTCTTGTTAGGTGTCGTCAAGCCAGTGTCCAACTCATGGCAACCCTGCATACCACAGGGGAAACAATATTGTTAGTGCTTCTCTGCTATTCATAGGGTTTTCAATGACTGATTGTTTTTTGGGAGTGGGTTGCCTGGTCTTTCTCCCAAGCCTACAGTACCTGGTGTTCCCAGGCGGTCTCCCATCCAAGGACTAACCAGGCCCCACCCTGCTTAGCTTCTGAGATCTGATGGGATCAAATGCCTCAGGGGTATGGCTACAAGCATGATATTTAGATAGCACTTACTCTGTGCCAGGTACTATGTGAAGTAATTTACATATACCAAGTCATTTAATACAACAAGCGCTTTTAGGTTGCTGCTTCTTACTTCCTAAGTGAGGCAGAGCCAGATCCGATCAGTGTGGCACCAGTGTTTCCCTTTGTCATGGCCCTGGACCACCTGCAGGAGGGAGGGAAGCAGGCACAAGGCCACCAGTTATTATCAAGGTGTCCCCAGCTAGCCATAAGGAAAGTCCTAGAACTCTGGGATGGAGTTCTGCTCTGTGCTTGTCTGAGGTGGGGGAACCAGGGCTGCTGCCTTTCTTCCTCCAGCTTGGACCTGGGACAGAGCTAGGGGGCTTGGCTGGGTCTCTGCCCTTCAGGGTGCACTGAGGGTTCTCTATTGTTTTTGTTTTAAGAAATGGGGTGTTGCTGTTGCCCAGGCTGGCCCTCAACCCCTGGGCTCAAGAGATTCTCCGGCCTCAGCCTCCAGAGTAGCTGTGACCTGAATGTTTTCTCTTTCTTTTTTTCTTTCCTTCTCTTTCTTCCTTTTTCTTTTCTTTTCTTTCCTTCCTTCCTTCCTTCCTTCCTTCCTTCCTTTCTTTCTTTCTTTCTCTCTTTCTCTCTTTCTCTCTTTCTCTTTCTTCCTTTCTTTTCCTTCCTTCCTTCCTTCCTTCCTTCCTTCCTTCCTTCCTTATTACACCTGAGAAAATGTTGGCCCATTGGACCCTCAGAAGCAGCTAATGGGGTGGTTAAGAGTATGGGCTCTGGAGTGCAGCTGCCTGGATTTGAATGCCAGCTCTGTCCCTTGATAGCTGTGCCCTTAGTCAAAATATAGAACTTCTTTGTGCCTCGATTTCCTGTGCTGCAAATAATGGAAATAATGCTACATAAGATGACACACTCCTGTGATCCCAGCACCCAGGAGGTATAGGCAGAAGGATCAAAGGTTTGAAGCCACCGTTATCTACGTAGTGAGTGAGTTTGAGGCCAGCCTGGGATACATAATGGGATCTTGTCTAAAAACAAAACAAAACAAAACAAACAAATGTGGAGACACATGTGGGTAATCCCAGCACTAGGGAGGCTAAGACAGGAGGATTGCAAGTTTGAAGACAGCCCGGGCTACATAGTGAGACCCTATCTGGGAAAACAAAACAAAACAAAAACTATAACAACAACAACAACAAAAAAACCCAAACAAACAAACAAACAAACAAAAAAAACCAAGGAAATGATAGCAGTACTTCTCTCTTGGAACATCTCAGGTTATCCTCCCGGCACAGCCAGCAGACAGCCACCCCACTCCTTAAGGATAGGCTAGATGCCTGGGCCCACAGCTCAGCTACAGGGCAGCACAGCTTGCAGGCAAACTCAGAGGGCAAGGTAAAAAATTGGGGGAGACTGAGCAGGATGTCAGGCTCCACAGAGCAGCCAGAGCTGTTAGGCCCCAGCTGTTTGTTGACAGTCAGGAAAGCAGGCCCAGCGGTTTTATTTTGATTGCGTGTGATTGAACATTTTCTGCTTCATTTCAATGGGGAGTGACTGCATCAGCTTTTCTGAATGTTCCGTACACAGAGCCTTCTGCCTTCAGATCCTGTGGAGTCAGCCTCCTGATAAACAATGTAATTATAGCTGGGTGTTGTGATGCACGCCTGTCATGCTGGAAACTTGGGAAGCGGAGGCAGGAGGATCCTGAGTTCAAGGCCACAGGCAGCCTGCATAATTTAGCGAGACCCTGACTCAAAAAAATAAGAAATGGACAGAAGGTGCAGCCCAATGGTAGAGCACTTGCCAAGTATGTGCAAGGCCCTGGGTTCAACGCTCAAGTATAGGGAAATAAAGCAATGTAACTGTGTTGCTGTAGAGGCCAGGGAAAAGGCTGGGAGCCAGGTCCCTCTTTCCAGAGTCACCTCTCTTCCAGGTCATTGCCCTGGGGGGGTGGGGAGAGTAGAAACAGCTCTTGTACAAACCACCCCTGACATCCCACTTTCCAGCCCGCCATCCCAGAACAGGGAGACAGTTGGTCAGGTTCCTCTTATGGCCATGAGGATCCCCTGCCATCAGGAGGTAATTGTCCCTTGAGCAAAAAATGAAGTTAATCAAATGAGCTTGCCATCTCTTATTCTGAGGCAAATCACAAGGCACTTTGTGCCTACTCTTGCAGAAGGCATATTATATATATTTCAACAAGGGAAAAGAACTTATTTTGTTTGCAAAATTCCTCAGAGAACTCTCTCACTGCCCCAAAATTATGCCTCTTTCCTGATTAATGACCTGTCTGGTATACCTATCGCAGGGGAGCTAGGGAGGGATTTTTTTTTTTTAGTTGTTGTTTTTGTTATTTTTTCTTTTCTTTTTTCTTTTTAAATCTTAAAATTTTATCTTTTATTTTATTTTATTTATTTACTTTTTCCAGTGCTGGGGGTGGAACCCAGGGCCTTGTACATGCTAGGCAAACACTCCGTCCCTGAGCTGCATCCCTAACCCTTCAAGGTTTTTGATTTTGGTGTTGCTTTTGGCAGTGCTGGGGAGAGGGCCCAGGGCCTCCACGTGCTAGAGAAGTGCTCAGCCGCTGAGCCACACCATTGGCACTAGAGTTATGATTGCACCCGCCATCATTTCTGTCCCTAGGGAGGTCATAGGGGAGGCAGAACCCTTCTCTATAAAGCAGTTGTCCTGTGGTGCCCACAGATCTTTTCTGGGGTCATGGACACATCCTCTGAACTCTGCCTCAAAGCCCAGCTGAGGGCCTGCGGGTGCCCTCAGTGCAGAGCGTTTGCCACAAGACTCCAGGAGCCAGCTGCACAGGCCCAGCGTTTGTGAAACGGAAGCCCCCAGATTCATCCCATTTTCAATGCCAACTGTTTCGGTTATTTAGTGCTGGATAGCAAATCACTTTAAAATTTTGTGGGTAAAAATAATGATGATTGAGCCAAGGGTATGGCTCAGTGGTAGAACATTTGTTTAGCATGTGCAAGGCCCTGGGTTTAGTTCCCAGCACCAAAGCAAAAGAAAAAGAAAGAAAATGACTTATTATTTCTAATGGCTGTGATTTGGCTGGAAGCACATGGGCCGTTCTGCCCCAAGCAGTGTTGGCTGTGAGCACCACACAGCTGTGTTCTGCCAGGGGCTTCTCGGGGCAGAGATATTCAAGATGGCTTGGCTCACAGGGGGCCTCAGCTGGGGTGGCTGGGATGGGGAGGTGCTGGCTGAGCCTCTCTCTGCATGGTCTCCAGCCAAAGCTTCTTTCTTGAGTGGCTTCACCCCAGAAAAGGAGGGAATGGGGCTGGATGTCATTATAAGGCATTGACCTAGAAGTCACACATTATCACCTCCTCTGCATTCTGTTGGGACTGGGTTTAGCTCAATTGGTAGCATGTTCCTCTGTACTTTCTGAGGTCCTGGGTTTGATCCCCAGCACCACAAAAATGGGAGAAGAAAATGGCAACCCACTCCCAAAAATAATCCCGAAATAATCAGCCATTAAAAACCCTGAGGGTAAGCCGGGTGTGGTGGCACATGCCTGTAACCCCAGCTGCTTTGGAGGCGGAAGCAGGAGGATCGCAAGTTCGAGACCAGAGGAAGTCTTTGTAACTTAGCGAGACCCTGTCTCAAAAAAGTAAAAAAAAAATGGGCTGAGGGTGTAGCTCAGTGGTCCAGCACTTGCAGAGCATGCAAGTGTGAGGCCCTGGATTCAACTCCCACTACCAGAAAAAAAAAAAAAAAAAAAAACCCTGGGGTCACTATGAGTTGGGACACGACTTGATGGCACCTAACAACAACAACTGCATTCTATTGGTCAGACTGAGAGAGATTCCCAGCCCAGATTCAAGGTACAGAAAACTGAACTCTACCTCTTGGGAAAAGCGTAACATGCATCTACAGGAATGGGGAGGGACAAAGGAAAAGCACTCTTGGCTTTCTCTGGTGTTTTTGTGGCCTCTTTATTTGAGGAGAATAATGTTAAGAGTTAAGTACCGCTCATAGCGACCTTATGTACAACAGAATGAAACATTCCCCGACAGTGTGCCATGCCCAGCACTATGTCAGTGCTTCTCTGCTATTTATAGGGTTTTCAATGGTAGATTATTTCTGGAGTGGATTGCCAGGGCCTTGTCCCGAGTCTGCAGTACCTGGTGTTCCCAGGCGGTCTCCCATCCAACAACTAACCAGGCTGACCCTGCTTAGCGTCTGAGACCAGGCGGGATCGGATGCCAGATGCTATGGCTGCAGACGGGGTTTTAGGTGGAAGACTGAAAGGCTAGGGGCTGTAATAGTCTGAAAGCTTCTTCAAGGTCCTGGCTTTTGGCTAAGCTGGCTGTAAACCCAAAGCCTCAAATTTGCATGTGGGCCTCCCCTTGTGATCTTTCTGCTCAGATTAGTTTGGGCTTCCTCACAGCATGGTGGCTGGATTCCAAGGGTGAGCATCCATTGTCAGCAGGAGCACCAGACATGAAGCATATTGCATTTTATGACTCAGCCTTGGGTGTCACACAGTGTCCCTTTCTGCCACACTCTGTTTATGAAGGAAGTCATAAAGCCTTGCCTAGGTTCAAGGAGAGAGGGAATAGACTTCACTTTCCAATGGAAAATGACAAGGTTCTGGAAGAGCATGTGGGACTAGGAATATTGCTGTGGTCGTTTTTTGGAGAATATAATCTGCTGCAGGCTCAAAGAGGAACACTAGTTTGCTAAAATCATATCCTTCCAAAAGATACTCAGAATCTGAGCACTCCTCCCTCCTCTGACTTCATCTCCCTTCATTCTTCCCCTTCATTCCATCCAAGCCTAACCAGACTCCTGGCTTTCTCTAAAACATGATGCACAAGTTTCTGCCACAGGGCTTTTGCACTGGCTGCTCCTTCTGTCTGGAATGCTGGCCCCTGACAGCCATCTGACTCTCTCCCTCCTAACCTGAATTTCAGTCTCTGCTCACATGTCTCCTCCTCACCAACCTAATAGAACAATTCTGGTCCTTCAATCTCTGTTTCCTTGTTTGGCTTTATTTTTCTTGATGGCATGTTTTATCACTTGACATAACTTTATTTGTTTCTTATTTACTACTTGTCTCTGCCCACTTGGATGTAGACTCTATGAGGATGGGTGCCTTGTTTTATCCTCAGCTGCATCCCCAGAACAGTTATTCAGTGAGTCTTCAATAAACATTTGTTGAGTGAATGAAAGTGTGGTCTGGGGTCTTTGGGGGTCTGCAAGGTCAAAATGATTTTTATAACTGTACTAAGACAAAAATCCATAGCTGTACCATCCTGGCATCTGATCCCATCTAAACTCAGAAGCTAAGCAAGGTCAGGCCTGGTTAGTCATTGGATGGGAGACCACCTGGGAATACCAGGTGCTGTAGGCTAGGGAAAAGGACCTGGCCATCCACTCCTGAAACAATGCGCCATTGGAAACCCTGTAAATAGCTGAGAAGCACTGACAGTGCCAGGCATGGCCCAGTGTCAGGGAATGTTTCATTTTGTTCTACATAGGTTCGCTATGAGTCGGACTTGACTTGACAGCACCTAACAACAACAACCGCTAAGGCATTAGTTGGTGTTTTGTTCTTATTCTTTTTATAAGTATGTGGTATTCTCCAAAGGTTGCATGATGTGATATGGCAACAGATTTAATGCAGAAACAAATATGGGGATCCAGTTGCCTTCTGTTAAGCCAGTGAGGTGATCTACAAAATTGTAAAATAAGGCCAGGCTTGGTGGTGCACATTTGTAATCCCTACAGTCAGGAGGCTGAGGCGGGAAGATCATGAATTCAAGGCCAGCCCTGGCCACACAGTGAGACCCTGTCTCAAAAAGCCAAGATCCAAGCTGAGTGCAGTAGCGTACATCTGAAATCCCAGCGACTCAGGAGGGTGAGGCAGGAAGATGGCAGGTTCGAGGCCAGAGGCAGCCTGTGTAATTTAGAGAGACCCTGTCTCAAGATAAAACCTTTAGAAAGGGCCCAGTGTGGTGGTGCCATGCCTGTAATCTCAGCGACTCGAGAGGTGGAGGGAGCGGAGGTAGGAGGATCACAAATTTGAGAGCAGAAGAAGTCTGTGTAATTAGTGAGACCCTGTCTCAAAAAGTAAAAAAGTGGGCTGGGGGTGCAGCTCAGTTGTCCAGCACTTGCAAAGCATACAAACACGAGGCCCTGGGTTGAAACCCCAGTACTGCAAAAAACAAACAAACAAACAAACAAAAACTTTAGAAAAGGGCTGGGGGTGCAGCTCAGTGGTAGAGCTCTTGCAACCTATGCATGAGAACCTGGGTTTCAGCCCCCCATCCCCGCAAAACAAACAAAACAAAAATTGTAAAACCATGCAATTCTTCTCAGTCCTTTTGTTTGTTTTAGCAAATGTGATTATTTTAAATTTAAAAAAATTAATGTTAGTTTTCTTAGTTTGCTTTAGTTGTTTTATGATTTTGAACAGGGTCTCCCCATATAGCCCAGGCTGACCTGGAACTTGGTATATAGCCCCAGACTGTTCTCAATCTTGGAATTCTCCTACTTTAGCCTTCTAAGTGCTAGGATTACAGGTATATGCCACCATGCTTGTTTTTAATAGAGACATGCAGTGAGTTTATATTATTGTTATTTCAACTGGATTGATACATAACCTTTTTTGTAGTGCTGAGGATGGAACACAGGGCATCAAACATGCTAGGTAAGCGCTCTACCACTGAGCCCCACCCTGGCCCCATACCTAAATTAATTTTCAAATTTCACAGTTTTAACTTACAGATGTTAGCTTATATAACCCATGTTTGAAAAGTTCTATGGAGTTATCAATAATTTTTAAAACTGTGGTTTTGAGACTAAAAAGTTTGAGAGGGGGGGAAGCCGACCAAATTGTTTCCCATGCTACAGAATTAGGGATTTTGAAGTTGATCTCCTGCAGTTCCAGAGATGAGGGCTGGGAGGAGCCCTGGACCTGGGGAAAAGTGGATGCGCACAGAGGAGCTTGGCAACACAGTGGTGCCCCATCCACCCACGGGGGAAGGAAGCGTGCACTTCAATCTCTGAGTGCAGGGATGGCCAGAAAGGTTCTAGGGACAGGCATGTATGATGTTGACTTTGTATTGTTTCAATTGGTTTAAAAAGATTTAATTTATTTGGGCAAATGCATAGCAAGAACCTGCAGCGGTACCACTGTGGCATCCCATCCCATCAGATCTCGGAAGCTAAGCAGGGTCGGGCCTGGTTAGTACTTGGAAGGGGGACCGCCTGGGAACACCAGGTGTTGTAAGGCTTGGGAGAAGGACCCAGAAACCCAGTCTCAAAAGACAATTAGCCATTGAAAACCCTATAAAGAGCAGAGAAGCACTGACAATAGTGTTTCCCCTGTTGTATGTATGGTCGCTATGAGTCGGATACCAACTCGAAGGCACCCAACAACAACAATGCATAGCATGTTTTAATTTTTATAGTAAGTTGCACATTATAATGAAAGAATCCTTGAAATCAATAGTGAAGAACATAACACTGGTGTAAATTAGCTTTGGTGTCTAAAATTGAAAGTCAAACTGAGAAAGTAGTTTTCCTTCTGAGATAATGAATGGTCACAGCCAGGCACCATGGCACATGCCTATAATCCTGGTGACTCAAGAGGCTAAGGTAGAAGGATCTTGATTTTGAGGCTGGAGGCTGCCTGTACAACTTAGCAAGACCCTGTCTCAAAATGAAAAATAAAAAAAAGGGTTGGGGCTGCAGCTCAATGGTACAGCACTTGCCTATCATGGGTGAGACTATGTCTCAACCCCCAAGTACTAAAAATAAATAAATAAATAATGAATGGTCCCCAAATTACAAATTCTTTAGAGGGAGGCTGGCCTATAGCAAACTAGCTCATGAGAGTCTGACGAATAAACCAGAAACAAATTGTCAAAGGGTGCAGCAGCCACATCCTCTGAGTGACCACGCCCCTAGGAAGGGTCCATCGAGGCCAGGTAATGACCAGTGCTGTGACTCATGGGTCTTGAGTTGGAAGGAGTTAGTTTTATGACCTACCTGATATCCTTCTAGTAAGGACCTCCTCTGCTCCCATTAGCCGAAGTTAGCTTCTTTCCCCTTACAGCCCCGCACTCTGGCTGATCAAGGAATCCACAGCAAGTCCTGGGAACTTGCTGTCTTGGCAGTGGTTGATATCACCCAGGGATAGGAGTTAAACAATGGCTTGAGGGGGCTATGGATGGAGGGATAACAGTTTTGTGTTTTCTCTTGGAGGATGTTTGAAGGATAAGTAAAAGAATGAAGAAGGGAAAGTACTAAGGAAAGAGGTTCGTTGTTGAATCAAAACCCCTGAGAAAATAAGGAGTGGGAATCAGAACACAGTTAGGGGACCAACCTTAGCCTGGGAGGGCCGGAAGAGACATCTCCTCCTTGGAGATGGGTAGGAAGGAAGAAGGGGTGCAGGAGCAGGTTAGTAAGTTCATCTCCCTGAAGGAGTTGAAGGTTCCTGCTACAAGAGTATGGAATGAACAATACTGGGGAGGAGTTATCCCAGTGAGTGTACCCAGAGGAGAGAGCAACACTATTATTAATCGTTCATCCACTCACAGTAATAATTGAGTCTGTATACCATGATAGCCTGCAGCCATACCAGTGCGGTGTCTAATTCCTGTCAGATCTCGGAAGCTAAGCAGGGTTGGGCTTGCTTAGTACTTGGATGGGAGACTGCCTGGGAACACCAGGTGCTGTAGGCTTGAGAGAAGGACCTGGCAACCCACTCCCCCTCCAAAAAAACCCCAATCAGCCATTGAAAACCCTATGAATAGTAGAGAGGCACTGACATTAGTGTTACGTCTGTTGTACATAGGGTCGCTATGAGTCAGACACTGACTCAGCAGCACCTAACAACAACATGATGTGACATATGCTATTGTGGGTGCTGGGATATGGCAGTGAGCAGCACAAAAACAGTTCCTGCTGGCTGGAGCTTACCAGCTGTGGCCTGGGGATGTAGTTTAGTGGTAGAGCGCTTGCCTTGCCTGCTCAAGGCCCTGGGTTCAATCCCCAGCACCACACAACCAATAAATTAGTTAATTAGTTAATAAAATTCAAAACTGGGTGCCTTGGTGCATGTCTGTAATCCCTGCGACTCAAGAGGTGGCAGCAGGAGGATTGTGAGTTCCAGGCCAGAGGCAGCTTGCACAATTTAGTGACATAAAAAAATAAAAAAGGGACTTGGGGTGCAGTGCAGTGATAGAGCACTTGCAAAGTATGTGTGACACCCTGCATTCAGTGACCCCCAGTATCTCAAAATAATAAGATAATAACAACTACAACAACAACAACCAGCTGGGTGTGGTAGCGCATGCCTGTAATCTCAGCCCTGGGGAGTTTGAGGCCAACCTGAGCTACATATTGAGACCGTGTTTCAAAAACCAAAATAAATAAGCCTGGGTGGAGGGACGTGCATGCGCTTATTTGGTAGGAGGCCCCCCCTGGTGTGTTTGTGCTACCCAGGTGTGGCACCTGCTGCAGTTACCCTGCTTAGGATCCATTCTCCCCTTCTTTGCTAATCCCTACCCTTCCTCACTAATAGTAGAGTCAATATGCCCAGCTAAAGGCATTTCCTAGGCTTATTTGCCAAATAGGAGTGATCATGGCTGTTCAGACCCATGAGGGACAACTGGAAATTGGTGGGTAGGGTTTTCTGGTAGGCTGATCAGTGGCAATGTGGCCATAGTAGGCATGGCCACTCCCTTGTGCCTTTCTTTCTCCCAGCCGCCTGCAATGCAGCTGTGACAGATGGAGTTAGGAAGCCATCTCAGAAATCTGAAGGAAAGGTCAAAAGACTTGCAGGGACCTCTGCCCTGGTTTTTAAAGTCACCGAGCCAACTCACTTACTCCTGGACTTCTCATTACACGAGTAAAAAAGACTTGTCTTGTTTAAGCCCTGGTTATTTTCAGTTCTGTTGCCCTTACCTGGCACTCTCAGGATCAGCAGCTTGCTGCCTGTGGTGACCGCAGAATGGCTTCTCCAGTCAGCTGCAGAGAGTGTAATTAACCAAAGGTGACTCTCGGATTCATCACTGCGTTTGTGCCAAGGTCAGATTTCTCCAGCTAATGACGGAGCATGGATGGGGTACTAAGGCAGGCCGATTCCTGGGAGATGTGTAGGGGCATGTTGGGAAGAAAAAGGGAGAAACCCCAAAATAGGGAAAATGGGATTTGAAGAACTAATAGAGAAAATAGAACAATGGGAATAATAGCAATCGTACTTGGCAAAAGCCTGCCTAGAAAGGGGTTGTAAATAATGTAAATATGATTGGTAGAAAATGGTGAACTGTGATTGGTCGTTTTCCCTGCAACCCCATTGGACACTTTTCTTGAACTCTGATTGGTCAAAATCAAAAGACTATGATTGGACCAAATTTCAAGCCCCCTTGCTCATCCCCAGCTCCTATTGGACCACTAAGAACAATAAACTCGCACCTGATTGGCTTAGCCCAGTCAGGGAGAGCTATGTAAGGAGCCACTCTGAAGCAGCCTGCATGCCACTGGCGCCTCTCCCAAAGACAAGGAGATGACAATGACAAAGACCATGAGTCGAGACCATTGAAATCAGGATGCCTAGACAATGCTCCCCAGGAACTCCAAGCAAGCTGAGGACAGTCTCTCGGCGCAGCATCTTGGGACAGAAGCTGAGGGAAGTCTCCGGTCCCAGTGCCAGAGGCAGAAGAGTCGCCACTGCCCCTGAGACAGCAATAAGAGCTGTAGTATTGAGCTTTTGGTTTGAGCTGTAGAATAGTTTGGGTTCCTCTCTGCCCTTCCCAGGGCAGAGAGGCAATAAAGAGCTGCTGTGGTCCCCACAAAGGTTAAGCATCCCCAGGCTTTTTCTTCTCCCCCCTCTTGTGGAGTTCCAGTGAGCCCTTCATCCAAGGGTCCCCAACTTAGTGTAAATTATCTGTGGAGCGCGATTGCACCTCCTGCCCATCACACCTGGGCTGCCCCTGCAGGGTGCGACCTGCGACCCACAGAGATGGATTGAAGGAGAGTGACTTTAGCTAGAGGACACCTAATGGCCACTCAGCTTCCTTCCTCTGTCCCCCGCTTCAGCCAGATCAGACTTGTATCTTTCTCTGGTGCCTCTCCTGGCTCCCTCCCAACTCCTCTGAGATGCTTCTCCTAGTAAATGTCTGGCACATTTAATCCTATCTTGGGGTCCCACCTTCTCTGAGGACCTAACACATTCCCAAACCTGTTTATGCCTGTTCTAGTTATTGTAATTACATAATTTAATTTAAGATGTAACTAAACCATAGAAATGCATGAAAAGGAAATTGAATTGTTATTTCTATGACAACCAAGTTGACTGTTTTGGGAAATTCTCAAAAAAAAATAGGGTAGTTGCTAACAAAAATGACTATTCACAAAAGGACAAATACCATATAGTTCCACTTATCTGAGAAATCTCCATACCACTGTTGCATCAAATCCTGTGAGATCTCAGGAACTAAGCAGAGATGAGCCTGGTTAGTCCTTGGATAGGAGACCACCTAGGAATATCAGGTGCCGTAGACTTGGGAAAGGACCTGGCAGCGCACTTCTAGAAAACAAAAACAAAAGCGAAAACAAAAAAACCCAACCAACCAAACAAAAATCAGCCATTGAAAACCTTGTGAATAGCAGAGAAGCACAGACCTAGTGCCAGGCGTGACACAGTGTTGGGGAGTGTTTTGTCTGTCCATAGGGTCACTATGAGTTGGACTGTTCTCGGCAGTACCTAACACCACCACCAATATGTGAGATATCTAGAGTAGTCAAATTCATAGACTTAAAAAGCAGAGGCCAATCAGGCACGAGGCACATGACTGTAATTTCAGTGATTAGAAAGGCTGGGGCACGAGGATCAAGAGTTAAAGGCTGGAAGCAGCCTGCATCATTTAGCGAGACTCTGTCTCAAAATAAAAAGTAAAAAATGGGCTAGGGGTGCAGCTCAGTGGTAAAATGCTTGCAAAAGCATGTGGGAGGCTGTGGGTTCAACCCTCCAGTACAAGGCGGGGCGAGCAGAAGCCAGGCATAATGGTGCATCTCAGTAATCCCAGTATTAGGGAGCTTGATGCAGGAGGATCATGAGTTTGAGGCTAGTGTGGGTCACATAGCCAGACGTTGTCTCAAAACAAATAAAAACCCCAAAAAGCCAAAGAAATAAGAAAAAAAAAAGAAAAAAGAAAAAAAAAAAGATAAGAAAAAGAAAAAAGAAAGAAAGAGAAAAGAAAGAAAAAAGAAACAGGAATGGTGGGTGCCAGGGGCAGAAGTGGGAAGGTGTTTAATGAGTACAGAGATTCAGAGGTTTTTATTTTTATTTTTACTTTTATTTTTATTTTTCAGTGCTGAGCATCAAACCTAGGGGCTTGTGCATGCTAGATAAGTGCTTTACCATTGAACTGTATCCCCAACCCCTAAAATTTAAGTGTTGGGGGATAAAAACGTTCTGGAAATTTCTTGCATGACAATGTGAGTATGCTTACTACTATCGACTTACAAATGGTTAAAGTGATAAATTTTGATATGTTTTTTTTACCCACAATTAAAAATAAAATCAAGCTGGGTGCTGTGGTGCAAGCCTGTAATCCTAGTGACTTGGGAGGCTAAGGCAGGAGAATTTAGAATTTGAGGCCAGAGGGAGCCTTTGCAACTTAGCAAGATAAAAAATAAAAAAGGGGAGCCGGGAGCAATGGCACACGCTGGTCATCCCAGTGGCTCAGGAGGCAGAGGCAGGAGGATCACAAGTTTGAGACCAGAGGCAGTCTGCATAATTTAGTGAGACCCTGTCTCAAAAACTAAAAAAAAAAAAAAAAAAAAAAAAGGGGATTGGGGTGGGCTGCTCAGTGGTCCAGCACTTGCAAAGCATGCAAGCGGGAAGCCCTGGGTTCAACCCGTAGTACTGCAAAATAAATAAGTTAATTAAATTAAATTAAATTAAAAAATAAAAGAGGGGCTGGGAGTGTGGCTCTCTAGTAGAGTACTTGCCTAGTATGTGTGAAGCCTTGGATTCAACCCCCATTATTGCCCTCAAAATAAATTAAAGTAAATTGCTGAGTTTGGCTTGAGGAGGCCACTGGAAAAAATTGGGAAAGTCCTATAGAAACCCAAAGGCTGCTGGGCATGGTGGTGCACTCCTGTAATAAGAAGTGGGCTGGGGGAGCAGCTCAGTGGTAGAGCACTTGCAAAGGATGTGTAAGGCCCTTGGTTCAACCTTTAATACTGAAGAAAATTAAAGTATATGTATTTTATGTATTTTGGCTGTGGATGTAGCACATTGGCAAAGCATTTGCCTAACATGTGGAAGACTCTGGGTTTGATCCCCAGTATCACAAAAAGTAAAAATAAATATATGTATTTGAACATTTTATTTTAACTTAAAACATGCAGTGGTGGCCAGGCATGGTGGTATTCTCTTGCAATCCCAGGACACAGGCAGCTGAAGCAGGAGAATCACAAATTGGAGGCCAGCCTGCAGCAAGAAAAAACTCACAGTATAGATGTGTCCTAACTTGCCAATCTCTTGATGTAATGACAAGGCATTTTCTTTGAGTATGGGGCAGCTGACTGGATAACCCAGGCCATCCTGGAACTCGCTTTGTAAACCAGGCTGGCCTTGAACTCACATCCCTCCTTCTGCCTCAGCATCCTGAGTGCTGGGATTACAGGCATGCACCAACACACCTGGTTGGAATTCCACATTTTCTTGAATAACAAAACCTATAAAAAATTGTCTAGACTTAAACTAGATAATATCTTTGAGACACTTGCAAAGCCTTTGGGTTTTTTCTTTTTCTTTTTCTTTCTTTCTTTTTTTTTTTTTTTTTTTTTTTTGTAGTACTTTGGGGTTGGACCCAGGGCCTTGCACTACCCAGGGCCAGTGCTCTACCACTGGGGTGTAGCTCCAGCCCATTTTATAATTTTTTATTTTGAGTCAGGGTCTCGCTAAGTTATGCAGATTGCCTCTGGTCTCAAACTCACAATCCTCATGTCTCTGCCTCCCAAGGTGCTGGGATTACAGGCATGCACCACCACGCTCAGCTACATATACTTTCTAAATGATTCTTTTAAACTTTTTTGTTTAATTGACAAACTTCTATTTCTAAACTGCATCAGGTAAGAGGGCTTCTACTGAAATAATAATTGTTGTTATTGTTGTCAGGTGCTATCGAGTCAGGTCTGACCCATAGCGACCCTATGTGCCACAGACAAAACACTCCCTGACACTGTGCCATGCCTGGCACTATGTCCGTGCGTCTCTACTATTCATAGGGTTTTCAATGGCTGATTGTTTGGGGGAATGGGTTACCAGATCCTCTCCTGAGCCTACAAAACCTGGTGTTCCCAGGTAGTCTCCCATTCACGTCTTAACCAGGCCTGACCCTGCATAGCTTCCGAGATCTGACAGAATAAGATGCCGGGGTGGGGCAGCTGCGGGTGAAAACATCAGAGTAAACGTAAATTGCTTTATTGTGAGGTTACCATGTATTCCAGGTGAAAGGCTTGAGGGTAGACCTAGGAGAAGGATGAGCAAGGAAGAGGGATGTTCCAGAGATCCAGGGAGCTGATAAACAAAGACCAGGAGGGCTCAGGGAATGGGGTTCTTGAAGGTTGAAGGACATGTATCGGGTGTGGAGAGGGCTGGAAGAAAAGAGGGCTGTGATCCAGATGGAGAAGAGGATTTGATTCTTGGGTGAAAAGTTTCTGAGACTGGTAAGCCCTGCAGTGAGTCTGGGGAAGCCGGCTGACGGAGAAAGAAAAACCACCGAGTGGAAGAGGAATCATAAATTCAAGGTATGGGGTATCCAGTGAACTCAAGTCTCTTGGACTGGGAGCCAGGTTGGGCCTGAAGTGGAACCTGCGGGCCAGAGGCCAAAGCGGTAGTGTTAGCAGCAGCTTGTACTGGCTCACGAGAGCCAACTGTTATATGTTTGATTTTCTAAGCTGATTGTTAAAACATGTCAGGGTTGTTGTTGTTGTCAGGTGCCATCAAATCGTGTCTGACTCATAGCGACCCTCATAGGGTTTTCAATGGCTGTTTCAGGATTGCCTCAGGAGTGGATTGCCACATCCTTCTCCCATTTTTGCGGTGCTAGGAATCGAACTTGGGACCTCAGAGATTACAGAGCAGCCCTTTACCAACTGAGCTAAATCCCAACCGGATTGTTAAACATAGCCATTATTAAATATTTTTTCTAACTTTTTTTCTTTTTTTTTCAGTGCTGAGGACCGAACCCAGGGATTTGCACTTATGAGGCAAGTGCTCTAGTGCTGAACTAAATCCCCAACCCCACCATTATTAAATTTTTAATTATATCAACATAATAATTAAGTAAGGAGAAGGACCTGGTAGCTCATTCCTGAAACAATCAGCCATTGAAAACCCTGTGAATAGCAATGAAACACGGACATAGTGCTGGGCATGGCACAGTGTCAGGGAGAGTTTCATTCTGCTGTACATAGGGTTGCTATGAGTTGGACTCAATGTGATGGCACCTACCAACAACAATTAAATAAAGTATATTAAAAGAAATGAGTAATGAATATTCAAAACTCAACACTTTTTTTTCTTTCTCTCTTTTTTCTTTCTAGTACTAGGTATTAGACCGAGGGCCCCTTGCTTGCTTTGCAAGTGCTCTATCACTGAGCAAAGCCCAAACCCCCTTTCTATTTTTTCAGGCAAGATCTTGCTAAGTTTTTCAGGCAGCCTCTGGCCTCAAAATTGAGACCCCCCTGCCTCAGTCTCCTGAGTTGCTGGGATTACAGACGTGTGCAAAGCTCAGCACTTTCTGATAACTTTCCTATGTTGTTGTTGTTGTTAGGTGCCGTCGAGTCCAGTCTGACTCATAGTGACCCCATACAACAGAATAAAACACTCTCTGACACTGTGCCATGCCTGGCACTATGTCAGTGCTTTTCTGCTATTCACAGGGTTTTTAATAGTTGATTGTTTTGAGATTTTTTTTTTTTTGGAAGTGGGCTGCCAGGTCTTTCTCTCATTTTTGTGGTGCTGGAGTTCAAAAACAGGGCCTCAGAGTGCACAGAGCAAACACTCTACCAACTGAGCTAAACCCCATTTACCATTATTCATTCCCTTGAAGTTATTTTATGTTTCTTGCATCTGGATGGGAGAAATACTATACAATGGCATGGGACACCTTTGCCCAACTCTGCATTCAGTGACATCATGTTATTAGCTTGAAATCAGCTTGAATCAGCTTGGAAATTAGCAGAAACTACAAATATAGAGCTTGCTTTATTGTTTTGTGAATCTTCTATGCTCATTCATCAAATGCAATCATAGGTTGGCTGTGGATCCAAGAGTTAAGCAAAAACCAATGAAAGTGTTCTGTGAGAATCAATTCCAACTGGCTATGTGGGGTTTCCCTGCAGCCAGTCGTACCACTGTGGCAGCAGATCCTGTCAGATCTTGGAAGTTAAGCAGGGTCGGGCCTGGTTAGTCCTTGGATGGGAGACCTCCTGGGAACACCAGGTGCTGTAGGCTTGGGAGAAGGACCTGGCAGCCCACTCCCAAAAAACAATCAGCCATTGAACACCCTATGAATAGCAGAGAAGCGCTAACAACAGTGTTTTGTCTGTTCTACATAAGGTTGCTATGAGTCGGATACTGACTCGACAGCACCTAACTACAACAGCAATGTGGGATTTACAATAGAGTATTGTATGTTATATGTAAATCTTGTGTTAAATATCCTTTTTTGTTTTGTTTTGTTTTGTTCTATTGTGGTGCTGGGGATCAAACACAGGGCTTTGTGCATGCTAGGGATGCGCTCAATCACTGTGTTACCTCCTCAGCCCTAAACGTCCTTTATATCAGCAAAATACATAATAAGTATATGCACACAGATACCATTTATACCACGTACATTTTTCTCTGAAGAGCCAGCCGTTGTTAGACATTTACTAATACATCTGAGTCAAGATCTGCCTAAGCCTGGTGTTGGAGTGATGGAGACCAATACTGATGTGGGCTGACCCTCATTCCTGCCCTTCAACTCAGTCTCACAGGGAGTCCTAGATCATGACACAGCCCCAGGCAGCAGACAGGGAAGGAGCTGAAGCCAAGCAAGGGCACCTGACTAGTCCAGGGAGGCATCCAGAGGAAGTGAGGCTTCAGCAGACATGTGAAGGATAAGCAGGAATCAGCCAGCCAGAAGAAAACTGTGGGCAAAGGCAGCTGGGCATCCTGGTGCACGCCTGCAACCACAGTAACTTAGCAGGCTGAAGTAGGAGGATCGCAGGTTTGAGTCCAGGGGCAGCCTGTGCAATTTAGTGAGACCCTGTCTCAAAATAAAAAAGGGAGTGGTGCTGCAGCTCAGTGGTAGAGCACTTGCCTAGCATGTGCGAGGCCATGGGTTCAATCCCCAGTACTCAAACAAACAAACAAATATAAGACAAAAAAAACCCAAAAAGCTCTCAAAACCAAATAACAACAACAAAAAACCAAACCAAAACCGAAACAGACCAAACCAAACAAAAACCAAAACAAAACAAGAACAACCCATGAGCGAAGGTCCAGCTGTTGTCAGGAACAATGGGAGATGGAGGGTGGGAAATCAAGAAACACAGGATGCAGTGTGCCTGAAGATGGGGGTCATGGGGTACCCCCCCGGTCCCTTGGTACTGAAAGGTGGAGAAAAAGTAGCCCATGGTTTCAAGGGTCTTCTGGACCCCAATCCTAAGAAGAATAAGAATTTCTGGGCAGAGAGGACATGGCTGGGAGTCAGCTGAGGACTCTGATCTAAGTCCTCAGGAGCAGCTGAGGCCTTGGCAGGGGCGAGAGTGCCAGGCAGCGTGAAGGAGGCCGTGGAGGTAAAAGCAACACTGGTCTTGCCGAGTACCCAGCGGTTGTTGTTGTTGTTGTTAGGTGCTGTCGAGTCGGTATCTGACTCATAGCGACCCTCTGTACAACAGGGGAAACACTATTGTCAGTGCTTCTCTGCTGTTCATAGGGTTTTCAATGGCAGATTGATTTTTGGGAGGGTGTTGCCAGATCCTTCTCCCAAGCCTACAGCTTCTGGTGTTCCCAGGCGGTCTCCCATCCAGGTACTAACCAGGCCCCACCCTGCTTAGCTTCCGAGATCTGATGGGATCGGATGCCACAGGGCTATGGCTGCAGGCACCCAGCGGTTAGGCAGATGGTTAATCCTCAGGCCAGAGTTCTGTGGATTCTGCAGCCAGGGACTTGGCCAGTGCCCAAGGCTAGCACTTACCACGGCCAGGCCCTGGCTGGGAATTGTGGAGGGCACTTTCTCTTTCTGGGCAGTTAGCAGGAGCAGGTTAGAGGGACACTCCTGGCTGCACTATTGCTGTTCTAACTCAAGGAGTGAGCAAGACTCCACCATCAGAGCTGCAGGGTAGGCGGCAAGAGGTGACAATGAAGTTGGGTTATGTCCTCCTGCAGGCTGCCCAGCCCCCAGCACTTCTGCTGTGGGCGGAGCAGCCTCCTGGTGGAGAAGGCAGGGGTGCCCCCACGTGGTCCATTGGAGGCACTGCTGGTAGGAGGGGAAACAGGTGGTCATTGAACAGCAGGAAGCAGGAGGTAGGTGATTGTTGTAGTTCCTTAGATTCAAGCTGCCCCAGAGACAACTGTGGCTTCTGATCCCATCTCAGGAGCTAAGCAGGGTCGGGCCTGGTTAGTGCTTGGATGGGAGACTGCCTGGCTGGGATTTACCTCAGTTGATAGAGCGCCTCTTCGAGGTCCTGGGTTCTATTCCCAGCACCGCAAAAATGGGAGAAGGACATGGCAATCCACTCCTGAAGCAATCCCGAAACAATCAGCCATTGAAAACCCTATGAGGGTCGCTGTGAGTTGGACACAACTCAAAGGCACCTAACAACAACAGAGACAACTTTTATCCTTTTGCCTCTGCCTCCTGTGTACTGGGGTGGCAGATGTTGCACCCCCATGATGTTTGGCTTTCTACAGGTTTTTTTTTTCAGTGTTGGGGATTGAACCTAGGGTCTTATGCATGCTAGGTAAGTGCTCTACCACTGGGCTACTTCTCCCACCCTGCACCACTACCCTCTTTTTTTCAGTACTGGAGAGTTGAACTCAGGGCCTCTTGCATGCTAGGTAAGTGCTCTACCATGGAGTTGCACCCCTAGCCCCTTTTTTATTTTTTATTTTTCAGACTAGGTCACCCTAAATTGCACAGGCTGCCTCTGGCCTTGACTTTGTGATCCTCTGCCTCCACCTTCCAAGTTACAGGGATTATAGACCTGCACCACAGATACTAGATCTTTGGCTCAATTTTTTATAACAGTACTTTCCTGAAGTATTGTTGTTATTGTTAGGTGCCATTGAGTTGGGTCTGACCTCATAGGGTTTTCAAAGGCTGATTGTTTTGGGATTGCTTTGGGAGTGGATTGCCACATCCTTCTCCCATTTTTGCAGTCCTGGGGATCGAACCCAGGGCCTCAGAGAGTGCAGAGCAGCACTCTACCAATTGCGCTAAACCCCAGCCCCTTAATGAGATATAGTTTATATAAAATAAAATGCACATCTTAGCTTCCAGTTTGATGAATCTTGACAATTTTATACACTTTTAACTACCACCCCAAAGATCTATAACATTTACATCACCACAGAAATTTCCTTTCTGTCCCTTTTCAGTCACTCTACCCCCTTCCTCAGAGAGAAACCACTATTCTGCCATCTATCACATTAATTTTCCTGTTCTTGAACTTTGTATAAGTGGAGTCATATAGTCTTTTGTTGTTTTTGAGATGGGGTGGTCTCACTATATTGGCCAGGCTGGTTTTGAACTCCTGGGCTCCATGGATTCTCCTGTGCCAGCCTCTGGAGTAGCTGAGCCACTGCTCCAGACTTGGTTGATTAATTTAGTCTGCCTTATTTTGCTCAACATGTTTTTGTGATTCATCTGTGTTATCTCATTTATCCGTGTTCACTTATTTTTATTGCTGAATTATACCATGTTGTTGTTGTTGTTGTTGTTATTGTTAGGTGCCATCAAGTCAGTGTCTGACTCATAGTGACCCTATCTACAACAGGCGAAACACTACTGTCAGTGCTTCTCTGCAATTCATAGGGTTTTCAATGGCTGATTATTTTTTGGAAGTGGGCTTCTGGGTCCTTCTCCCAAGCCTACAGCACCTGCTGTTCCCAGGTGGTCTCCCATCCGAGGACTAACCAGGCCCAACCCTGCTTAGCTTCCAAGATCTGATGGGATCAGATGCCATAGTGCTATGGCTAATATTTGATCATTCATAAATTCTTTTTTTTTGTTTTTTTGTGGTACTGGAGGTTGAACCTAGGGCCTCATGCTTGCATGCTTTGCAAGTGCTGTACCACTGAGATGCACTCCTAGCCCTTTTTTTTTTTTTTTTTTTTTTTAGTTTTTCAGACAGAGTCTCACTAAATTATACAGACTGCCTCTCCTCTTAAATTTGCTATCCTCCTGCCTCTGCCCCTCAAGTCACTGGGATTACAGGTGTGTGCCACCACGCCTGGCTTAAATTCATTCTTTTGTTAATGGTTGTTTCCAGTTTTTAGCTGCTATTAATGAAGACACAATAAAAATTCTTGGCTTTTTGTTAATATGTTTTCATTTCTCTTGGGTTTATATCTAAGAGTAGAACTTCTGAGTCCATGTTAATTTTTTTTTTTTTTTTTTTTTTTTTTGCGGTACTGGGGGTTGAACCCAGGGCCTCGCGCCTGCATGCTCTGCAAGTGCTGGACCACTGAGCTGCACCTCAGCCCATTTTTTTTACTTTTTGAGACAGGGTCTCGCTAAGTTACGCAGACTGCCTCTGGTCTCAAACTTGCGATCCTCCCGCCTCCGCCTCCCGAGCCGCTGGGATTACAGGCGTGTGCCATCACGCCTGGCTCATGTTAAAATTTTTGAGGCAGGCTAGTAAAGCTGCCCTGGTAAAGCTCAGTGGTAAAGCATGTACTTAGCATGTGCGCCAGGCCCTGGGTTCAATCCCCCACACGGCATAAAATTAAATAGAATTTAAAAAATTTGAGAAACTGCCAAACCATTTTCCAAAGTGGCTGCACCATCTTAGATTCCTACTGGCAGTGTGAAAATTCTGATTGCTCCATTTTCCCACCAATACTTATTTATCTGTCTTTTTCATTATTATAGCATCCTAAGTGGATGTGAGGGCTGGGGCTTAGCTCAATTGGTAGAGTGCTTGCTCTGTGTACTCTGAGGCCCTGAGTTCGATCCCCAGCACCACAAAAAATGGGAGAAGGACCTGGCAACCCACTCCAGGAACAATCAGCCATCAAAACCCCTATGAAAAGCACAGAAGCACTGACATAATGCTGGGCATGGCACAGTGTTGGGGTCTATGGGTCGGATCCAACTCAGCAGCACTGAACAAATGGATGTGAAGTAGTATCTCATCATGGTTTGATTTGCATTTCCTTGATAAGTAATTGTGTTGAGCATTTGTATATCTTCTTTGGGGACATTTTTATTCTGATTTTTTTTTTTTTTTGGCTGTGCCAGGTACTCTTCTACTGAGCTATACTCCCAGCCCCATCTGCCCATTTTAGTGGGTTTTTTGCCTTTTTGTAATTAAATTCTAAGAATTCTTCACATATTTCAGATGTACGTCTTTTGTCACATTTATGACTTACAAATACTTTCTTACATTCTGTGCATTGTCTTGGGGACTTTGCAGTCTGGTTGAGGAGAAAAGACCACCACAGGGACAGGACAGTAAGGAGAGAAGCGCAGTACAGGGAGATCTTAGGTGAGCACTGGGCTCAGGGCTGCCCAACTGAGTGACAAGGGAGCCGGGTGAGCTGATCTGACATCTCCAGGCTCTGCCAGCAGGAATGTGTGTCACTGTATACTTGGTTCTGTGCACTCAGGTAAGCATGTTAAGGGTTAGGGACTTGGCATTTCACAACACTGGGGGGCATGGATTGGGTTGGGGAGAGCAAGCAGCTTGTTAGGAGAATCAACGGGTATGGTGGTACACACCTGTCATCACAGAGACTAGGGAGGCTGAGGCAGGAGGATTACAAGTTCAAGGCCAGAGGCACCCTGAATAATTTAGTAAGACCCTGTCGCAAAATAAATTAAAAAATGGGCTGAGGGTGCAGCCTAGTGGCAGAGGAATCACAAAGTATGTGCAAGGCCCTGGGTCCAATCCCCAAGTACCTCAAAAAAGAAGGAAAGAAAGGAAGAAAGAAAGGAAGAAAGGAAGAAAGAAAAAAAAAGAAAAAAGAAAGAAAGAAAGAAAGAAAGAAGTAAGGGAGGGAAGGAGAAAGGAAGTAGACTCCCGGGCTGGGGATATAGCTCAGTGGACTAGCCCTCGCCTTGCATGGGAAAGGCCTTGGGATCCATCCCCAGCACCACAAAAAATAAATAAATAAGTAAACAAAAGAGAGGGAGAGAGAAGCCAGGTACAGTTGCACACAAATAATCCCAGCAACTCAGGAGGTGGAGGCAGGAGATTCACAAGTTTGCGGCCAGAGGCAGCCTGTAGAATTTAGTGACTCTGTTAGAGATTAAAAAAAAAAAAAAATTTTTTTAAGGGGCTGGGGTTGCAGCTCAGTGATAGAGCACTTGTAAAATATTTGCAAAGTCCTGGGTTCAGTTCTGCCAGTACTGAGACAGAGAGAGAGAGAGAGAGAGAGAGAGAGAGAGAGGAAGAAGAAGAAGAAGAAGAAGAAGAAGAGGAGGAGGAGGAGGAGGAGGAGGAGGAGGAGAGGAGAGGAGAGGAGGAAAGAAAGAGAGAGGCACTTCCCATACTGCATACTTCCACAGGACTAGCAGCCTGGGTAATAACCCGTTATTCTGAAGGCAGCATGACGTGACTCAGGAGCCAGACAGACTTCAGTTTGGGTGAAGTCATGAGTACTATACAGTTCCCTCCCCATGCCCTTAGCCATGCCTGATGGCTTTCTGCTAAAAGCCCCTGAGGTTTCCTGCCTTAGGGTGTTCTCTGCTCAGAAGTACCAGGAATAGCCAGTGTCACACGCCTATAACCTGCGCACTTAGGAGGCTGAGGCAGGAGGATCATGAATCTGAGACCAGCCGTGGCTACCTAGGGAGCTAGAGGCCAGCTTGGGCTTCATAGTAAGACCTTGTTAAAAACAAAACAAAACAAAACAAACAACAACAACAACAACCAGGAATAGTCCTCTGTGAATGAAGAAACCTTCAGTGTCCTGCTCCTTCAGTGGGTGCCTGCATTGACTTCTGCACAGTCTCAGATCCCCAGTAGGATCAAGCCCCTGTTGCCCATTGTGGTAAGGTGCTCGTTATTGCACCCTATATTTGTTTCTTTCCTGCCTGGTTTCACTCTTTCCACTCCTCTTCTAGTGCTTCTTGGAATCATCTCTCAAATAGGCCGTGTGTCTGTGCACCCTTATCTCAGTGTCTGCCTCTGGGGAAACCCAACCTAAAGATACCTGATCTTGCATTTCCTAGATACAGCCCTTCTATTTCCTTGGGCGGTCACTTTACCTCTCTGATCCTCACTTGCCTCCTCTGTAAAATGGGCATAACAGTGGTTACTTCATACGGTAGTCATGGGACTCAAGCATGTTAAAGGCTCAGTAGATGATGGACTTCTCACTTGCTCACTGTCCTGTAGCATAGATTTTCTCCCAGTGACGCTTGCATGGACATGCCTCATTCAGCCACGGCTGGGCAGGAAAGACAAGCATCCTGGAGATGGCCCTGTGGCTGACTGATTGGGTTACTGCTCCCAGTTACCTGCCCCCTCACTGAATGGTACTAAACAGCCTCATCCTTTGTCATGTGACTTTCCCTGGCATCCTGCTGTGGGAGCATTCCTCTTTGTCCCCGTGCATTAATTTTGAGCTTAACCTCATGACATGCTGTGATTAAGGGCACATGAACAGACGTGACATTCTCCACATTTGAGAAGCAGCTCGAAGTCTGTTATTGCAAGGTTTGGCTCAGGCTCTTCCACTCCTGCTTCTACTGTGGGAAAGACTTGTTCTCAGAGCCTGGCACACAGTATGAGTTGACAGTCAGTAACCACTTATTACGTACCTGGCCCTATTCCATATGTGATACATGTCTACATGTGCTGATTCATTCCATCCCCCAGAGCCCTAAGACACAGGTCTTATTATTATTACCCTTGTTTTGTTGTTATTGTTAGGTGCTGTCAAGTCTGAATCCAACTCATTATGACCCTACATACAATAGATGAAACACTATTGTCAGTACATCTCTGCTATTCATAGGGCTTTCAATAGCTGAGCCCTTATTTTACATAGGTGGAAAACTTCAGTTAGGATGAGTGCATTGCTCAGATTTATATTGCAGGGAAGGGACAGGCAGTCTGCCTTCTCAGTCCATATCTTCTTATTTATTTATCTATTTATTTATGAACCAGGGTTTCACTGTGTAGCCCAGGCTGGCCTGGAACTCCATATGGACCAGGCTGGCCCCAAACTCTTGACAATTTTCTTGCCTCACCCTCCTGAGTGCTGGAATTACAAGTGTGCACTACCAGGCCTGGCTCAGTCTGTACTCCCAGCCACTGCCGTATGCTGGTTCTCACAGGAAGTGATCAATAAATGGCTGTTAAATCAAACCTTGTTGCTGGACTTAGTGGCACGTGCTTGTAATCCTGGAGACTCCGGAGGCCAAGGCAGGAGGATCACAAGTTTGAGGCCAGAGGTAGCCTGTATAACTTAGTGAGACCTTGTCTCAAGATAATTTTTAAAAAGGGTCTAGGGGTGCAGCTCAGTGGTAGAGCACTTGCAAAGTATATAAGCCTCCCCACCCAGTACTGAAAAAAAACAAAACTAAAAAGCCTTTCTTTGAATGGTTGTCACTACTAACAGAATTGCTCCCTTCCACTAACATAAATATGGAGGGTTGGATCCCCTGGGGTACAAAGGCAGACTTTGGATTTTGGACCTGGTCATTCTTCCTACCTCAATCTCTCTCTCTTTCTTCCTCTCTCTCTCTTTCTCTCTCTCTCTCTCTCTCTCTCTCTCTCTCTCTCTCTCTCTCTCCTTCATTCCTTCCTTCCTCCCTTCCTTCTCTTTCCCCACCCTCTCTCTCCCTCTCCCTCTCTCACCCTCTTTCTTTCTGTCTCTCTCTCACTCTCCCCCTGCCCATTTCTTTTTTTCTCTCCATTTCTGGGGTAAAACTCAGGCCTTGCACTTGCTAGGCAAGCTCTTCACTGTTGAGCCACACCCCTAGTCTCTTTCTTTATTTTTTATTTTGAGATAGGGTCTTATTAAGTTGCATAGGCTGCCTCTGGCCTTGAACATGTGATTCTCCTGCCTCCCTCTGCCTCCTGAGTTGCTGGGATTACAAGTGTGTGCCATGGAGCCTGACTAAATAGGCGTTCTTCTGATTCTTCTGATTGGGGAAAAGTTGTCTGTGGTTGTTAGATGGGAAACCCAACATTTTTCCTCTAGGACCCACATGAGCCACGAGGCAGCTCTTGTAAACTCTATGTAGATTCCATACATCTCCCCTGTAGACTTTAACACACAGGCCTCCTGAGGCCCACGTGGATCCTGGCATCTCCCCTATGGCAGCCCTGCCCATCTGTCATGTCATTGCTTCTCCCCTCAGCTCTGTAAATCAGCCTAAGATTGCATTATTGCAGGGATAGAGAGCAGTGACCATGCGGGTGAAGCAGGGACAAGCCCAGCAGTTGTCCTGCCTGTAACCCAGGACTCTTCCTTCCTGGCTGGCCTGGTAGCAGACAGTGCTTCCTGCTCAACCTCCTCCCACAGCCTCTTCTTCTCTTTCCTGGACTAGGCTTTTGTTGTTGTTCTAGGGGAGTTAAACCCAGGGCCTCATTCATGCTGGGCAAGTGCTCTACCACTGAGCTGAGCTGGGTGCATCCCTAGCCCCTTTTTTGTTTTTATTTTGAGACAGGGTCTTGATAAGTTGAGCAGCTGGCTCTGGTTTCGATCCTCCTTCCTCAGCCTCCTGAGTCTCTGGGCTTACAGGCCTGTGCTGCCGTTCTCTGCCCTGCACTGGTTCTTGCCTGCCTTTCTTCACCCCCTCCCCTTTCCATCCCAGCTGTGGGATGAGGCCCCGCTCCCCCAGGCTGGAGCAGGACAATAGGCCCTTATTCTGGGCAAAGAATCTATGCAGTGTCTCCCACCCACGGAGGCGCCCTTCCAGGCCCAGGATGGTGGGGGTGGTGGGTGGGAGGTGGCAGGGCATTATGGGGGAAGGAGCACTTGGCCCGCAGCACAGAGAATAGCCCTGGCTGTGGAGATCCCACAGGAGGTTTACTATATTAACACCACTCACAATAAAAGCCTTTTTCCCACACCCAGCCCCCTGTATCCAAGTGGTCTCTCTCAAGGCTCCAAAGTTCTGAGTTTTTAAGCCCTTACCTTGGCCTCTCCTCTCTTTTGGTATTCATCCCTATCTTTATTATTTTTTGTCTCTTTTTCTAAGCCTCTTCTTCTCTCTCTATGCCTTTGTAGCTTTCTGTGGTATTTCTTGTCTCTTCTTCACTTCATTATGCTCCCTTGCCTATCTAATCTTTCCATGTCTTAACAAAATAAAATAAAAGGTGTCCCTCTCTATGTGGCCCATGCTGGCCTCCAACTTGTGATCCTCCTGCCCCAGCCTTCTGGGTTCTGGGATTCGAGGCATGCATCAGGAGGCCTGGCTCTCTCCATGTCTTGACCATCAGCTCCATGTCTCACTGTCTATCTCTCAGTGCATCTATGGCTGTGTTCATGGCTCTGCTGTGTCTCTTGTCTGTCTGCCTTTCCGTGGTCTGTTCCATGTCTCCCAGTGTCTCATCTCTGCCTCTCCGTGTCACAGTGTCTTTGGAACTGAGGACCTTCATCAGTAACCATACTCTCTTGCTCAAAGCTCTTGCTGACTCCTCCTTCCTGGTCTGTCCCAGTTGCCCCTGGGATTGACATAAGAGGTTATTCTCCCCAGTTCACAGATTGGGAAGCTGAGGCACTGGCTGCTGGTACCAGGCTCGCATCTGCAGGTCTCTTCTTTTCGAGGATCCACCATGCTCTTGCCTCCCAGGTGCCCCCCTACCACCTGATCCAGGCAGGGCCCGAGAACTAGCACCTCGGACAGCGCCTTGCAAGGTGCAGGCGACGCCGCCTCCCTTCTCGCGAGCTCGGGAGCAGTGGCCCTGGGAGCGGAGCGGGAGTCTCGCGAGAGCGGCTGCCGCAGGCTGGGCGGCGCGGGCGCGCGCGCGCGCTCCCAGCCCCCAGCCCGGAGCGGCTCGCGGCCGGCTCCGCGCCGCATCGCCCAGCGCATCGCCCAGCGCATCGCCCAGCGCTGCAGCCTTTCAGCCCCTGAGCGGCCGCGGCGGTGAGTCCCAGGCTCGAAGGCCAAAGGGCGGTTGTGCAAGGAGCTGGGAGGGCGGCGGGGCAGAAGCGCCGCGATCGTGTGCCTCCCAGGCTGCACCTTTGGGTTGCAGGGCGCAGGAGATGCTGGAGGGGTGGGGAGTCGAGGTGACCTTCCTTGTTCGGGGCGGGGGAGGAGCTCCAAGTACCCCCAACCCCCTCTCCCCGGGCCCCACCGTTCCTGCCCTGGGCCCCCGCAGAGGGAACCCAGGATTGGGGTGACGTCAGACCTTGGATCCCGGGGCCTCAGTCTTGGGCCCTCCGTTCCTGCAGCCCCACCTGGCCTTGGAAACCAGCCTCCTCCTGGGGATGGCGCATGCGGCCAGGGACGGCGGCGCCTAGAAATCAGGTGACCGTGGCCTCCTTCGGGCCCTTCCTCCCAACAGGCGCCTGCAGGTGGACCCAAGTCGTACCCACCCTAGACTCCCCAGGGAAGGCGACCTTTGGACGGAGGTGAGCCGCCTCGGGGCTCAGAGGGGGAGATGGGCGCCCTGGTCGAGGCCTGGACGACCTCCGAGCTTTGGTAGTGAGTTGGGGGCGCCGGATGTAGCTCATTCCGACGCTGACAGCAATCGGTCACGAGGAAGGAGGTGAGGGGTTTGGGAACCGATCCCTGTCCCTTCTTCGGGAAGCTCCTGGTCTGGGGGTTGGGGGCGCCAGGTAGAGACTGGGACTGGGACTGAGAATTGGCCCTCACAGGAGGTTTAAACCAGCGACGGCCCAGCTTCCCCTGGGGGAGATCAGCGAGGGCCTGGCCGACTTTCCCAGAACATAGGGAGAAAGGGAGGCGATTTGGAAGGAAGGAGAGGAGAGAGGGCATCCCCAGGGTTGGGGGGCTGAGGGCAAAGGCACAGAGGTGGGAGTGAACCCAGCGCCCCCCACTCCCCGCCAGCCCAGCCATGTGACTGCCCAGGGAGGGCGTCACCCTCCGTGGAGAATTTTGCAACCTGTGCTCTACCCATTTTGCCTCCACCGGCTGGGCTGTGACAGGAGGAGATGGTTCTAGCAGGGCCATGAGGGCAGGGTTTTGTATGGGCTCTGCAGGATTGTTGGTTTAGGTTCCATTGGAGCGTGGAGAGCCTGAGAGCAAAGTCACAATTGCTGAGAGAGGACGATCCCCCGGCGCAAGGGCCACAGGAAAAGGGTCTTAGATCTAACAAAGCCCATGGAGAATTAGTGAGGTTCTGGGACTCTAGGTATGGATAGTGGTCTTGAGCTCTGTGGCTGTTTCTTTGGCCCTTTTCCTGGCTGGCCACCTCGGAACCGGTTGATTCCCCTTCCTGGGCATCTGCCTGCCAGAACCTTTCTCTAGGGATGAAATAATAGGACTAAGTTGTGCCCTCCCTTGAGGAAGCTGCTTGGTCTAGTTCAGAGCCACCTTTCCCGGTCTCGGGTCTCCCTCTTCCTTTCCGCTCTGCCTCCCTTTGCCTGTCCAGCTTCCTCCCCACAGCATGTCCTCTGCAGGCTGCACTTCCTGCTGTGCTGCCAGCTGGCATCTCTGAGAGCTTCCTGCAGGAAGTGTGAAACGGCAGGGGGGGCAGGGGGGACAGGACTTGTGGTGTTATGCTGTCTGGGGAGGGCAGGGCATTCCTCTTCTCATGCCCCGCCTTGGGAGGATGTCCAAATCCTAATTAGCAAGTGCCGAATATGGACTGACCATGCTTTGTGTGGGTCTGTCTTGGAAACTCCAGCCATGACAGTTGGAAGAAGAGACTAGAGGAGAGTGAGTGAGCACTGAGTGCCCAGTGACTAGTTCAGAATTTATACAGTGGGATGCAGAGCAGGGATGTCTGGAAAAGCTGCCTAGAAGAGGTGGAAGTGAAAAAATGGTAGTACTTTGAGGAAGGGATAAGGCTTCTGGTTTTGGGGTACTAGGATGGCTAGACACGATCTCTTGCATGGAGCTGGGTGTGTAGGAAGCAAGTCAGCCTACAGTAGAGAAGCAAAGGGTGGCAGGGAGGGAAGCTTGTAGCTGTTTGGCACAAAGCCTTGAATGCCAGGCACAGGATCTAGAGGAGGCTACTGAAGCATCATTAGCAGGACAGTGACAAAATTGCCAGGACAGTGCTGTTTTCTGAGGATGATTTATAGTTCTGGGGTCTTAGGACTGGATATGGGCCTGGGAGTAGGATAAGTGGACCAGAGGTAGAGCAGATGGGGGGAACTTCCATCTTAGCTAGGCTCCGGGCAAGCAGATTTTCTATACCAAGGATGAGGAGTTCATTATGGTAGGCTGGGAGTGCTTGGAACTAGCCTGAGGCGTTGGGCCTAATCTGAGGCCAGGCTTGACTCCCTTCTGTCTACCACGGATCTTATTTTCCCTACTGCAGGAACATTTGTCTCCCAGCTTCATATTAGGCATTGGAATAAATTGTAGTCTAGGTTTCTTAAACAAACTTTGGGTTATATTCACTATCTTATTGATAACTAAGGAGATGTTTCCTTAAGTCTACATTTTTGGGGAGATAAGTAGCATTCCCCAATTATGAAAGAATCTCAATTAAGGAAAACATTGCTACTTCTCTTCTTTTTCAGTCAAAGAACTTTGGTTGTAGGAATCAGAAATTATGTCACCACAATCCTTTGCATCCTACAATGCACCCCAACCCCTTCCACCCCTGCTGCAAGAAAAAAGGCTTGTCCTAAAATAAGGAAAAAGAATCCTAGAGACTCCATCCTTGTGACCCAGCCTCTTACAGCCCTCCCATTCTCTCTCCTAATTCTCTCTCCTAAATTTTCTCTGCCCTAACCATTACATACAAACCAGGCTTCTCCCACTCTGGACCATCCCATACTTTGCTCTGGTGACTTCTCTGTCACTGTGGGCTCACCTTTGAGAGAAAGCCTAGGTCAGGGACAGCCTCAAGATGGAGCCAGGGTTAGGGGAGCAGCCTCCCTTGAAGCTCCTACAACTTAGCTATTACCTCCCCTCCCCCTGCATGTCTTCCTTGTTTTCCTGAAAGATTTTTAGTGCTGGATCATGGTCTCCCACTCCCTGTCCCATTCTGTCTCGGGGGAGGTAATGCCTCCTCCAGCTGCTCTTGCTACCAGCCTCACTTGAGTCTGGGCTCATCATTGGCATGTGGCCACCTCTGCCATCTTAAACTCTAGTATCCTCCCCTGACCACAGCCCAGCTTCTGCTTTACCGCCTTTATGACCACGAGGAGAACCGCCGTTCTGTGACACCTCTGTTTTCTCTGTCCCATGGACTGGGGAGCCTGTGCATCCCACCCTGGCAGGAGACCCTAATTCTGGATCCTGCCCTCAGAATGTGGAGAGCTCCTGGAGACCATGAGAGACCAGCCCAGTCTAGCTCTGCTTTTGGCAGGGTCTCCAGGCTCAGTCACCCCTCCATCACTTCCAGAAACCCTTCTCCTGTTCCCGCCAGCTCTCCTGTCCATTCTCTGCTATGGACAGGGCATTCCAAACCAGATTGCTCTCCCAAAGTCCTTTAGTCATGTAGAGGGTGGTTAGGGTGGCAGGCAGATGGACCCACCCCCTGTTTCTCCACTTCTCTCCAACCCCAGTAGAAGGAGTCTAGTCTAATGCCTCTACCCTGACCTATGGAGGTGACCCTTCGTGTCTCCTAAGGTTCCATTATTCATCAGTTATTGTCTCTCTAACACATCTCTAACCTCTCTACTGTTTTCCTCAATACTTTCCTTGCTTACCAGTACAGTCAAGTCTCCTGTCCTAGACCCAGCACTCAGGAGGCAGGAGGATCAACAGAATTTCAAGGCCAGCCTGGTCTACATAGCGAATTCAAGGGTAGCCTGGAAAACATAGTGAGACCCTGTCTGGGAAAAGAAAGAAAGAAAGAAAGAAAGAAAGAAAGACAGACAGACAGACAGACAGACAGACAGACAGACAGAAAACTCAACAAAAACAAGAACAAAAAAACCTCAAAACTCCCCAAAACCGAAACCCAAAACAACCAGCCTTTCTTACCCTGTGCCCTCCTTTCCCTGCTGCCATTTTAAGCCTACGCATTTGTCTTCCTGGGATAGATGACTATTGAAGAAATTTTAGAAACTAACGATGAAAAGAAAGAAAGCAAATAGCTTACTATTAAGAGACAACTGCTATTCATCCTTTCGTGCCTGGTATTTCAGTGCTGTCACTGATACTCTGTGTATGTGCCTGTGCGGGTGTGTGTGTACTAAAATTTCAGCCAAGCTTTTTGAAAGATAAATCTGATAGATTTATCTTTCTTCTCTCTCATATTTTCTCTCTCATATTTTCCTAATTTCTTGGCAGCTTGGCCTCTGCTCCACCACTTCCTGAAGCCATGACCTTCTAATTGCCAAGTCAGCCCATGTTACACATGACTGTACCACAGTCATGGAACTTATTGACCCAGTTGATCAGTCATTGAAAAGATCGAGATAGATCTGTATTCATTGACAAGGAAAAAATGTCATGAGTGGAAAAAGCAGCATGTGTAGAATAATCTCAGTTTTTTTAATGCATGCTTATATATACATTGAAAATGAAAATTAAAAACAAAAATCAGCCTGGGGATGTAGCTAGTGATAGAGCACTTGCCTAGCATGTGTGACCCTGGGTTTGATCCCCAGTACCACAAAGCAAAAAAACCCAAAAGCTCTATAAATTCAGGGAGTGACCTCTGAGCAGGTAGATTTTGAAAGAACTTTTCTATTTATGCACTTTGGTTTTTCTAACTTGCAGATATTTCTACATAGAGCTAAAAAGTAACATTTTAATTTTATTAAAAAACAAAAATACAAAACTTTGATCTGGGTGTGGTGGTATACACTTATAATCCCAACACCTGGGAGTTGAAGGCCAGCCTGGGCTACATAGTGAGATCCTGTCTCAAAAAAGCAAAAATACTTTGAGGCTTTTTTTTTTTTTCCCAAAGAAGAAATCTTTCAGAGACTCCTGTGGTTCTGAGGACAAAGCCAATTCCTGCCCATGGCCTTCAAAACCAGGCTGACCTGGCTCCATTCACTTTTCAGCCCTGTTTTGCTTGACTTTTCCTTCTTCCACTTCAAGCTTTCTGCCTCCTTATGTTCCTTGAACATGCCATCCTTTTCGTCTTCTGGGCTTCACACCTGCTTTCCTGACTTTTTTGCCCTGGCTAACTCCTATTCATCCTTCAGGATCCAGACCTGATATTGCCTCTTCTGTGAAGCCTTCTGTGGTCCCCCAAGAAGAGTAGGGTGTCATTCCTGTGTGTTCCCATGGCTTTCCATACCTGCTGTCCGGGACTTCTTAGACTGCACTGTGATTACCCATTGGCTCAGCTGGGTCTCCTACTCTTACCTCCTCCCTCTCCACTGCAACTTGTCTTCTGTACAGTATCACAGAGAAAACTGAAGCAGACACTAGGAACGTCATCACTGAATTCCAAGGCCTCACACTCGCCTGCATCTGCCTGCATCCTGTCCTCTATTGCACCTGTTAAGCTTGTGGCTCCACCACCTTGCACTGCATTACCCCTTTTCCCCCGGGCTTTTTCTGTCTCAGTTGACTTCTGTCTCTTCTGTTATTGCAACTTTTCTTCACATCACCGTCTTAAACCCCACCAGCAGCAGCCCTCCCTGGACCCCATATCCCACCCAGGTAGCACCCTATCTCTATTCACTTTTGAGCCAGGCTTCTTCAAAGAATCCTGCTTTCAGATCACTCTAATTTAGTTGCTACTCTTGCCGGAGTTGCAGATGACTTGATGCTGCGGTGTAATGACCACTTTCTAGTCTAGTCCTTTTCATGCTGGGCCCTGCAGTGACACTGTTCACATTTGTCCTCTTCCCTCCTCGAGTCTCTAGAGACTCCCCCCTCTCACGGGTTTCCTCTGGCTTTGTTGGCTGCTCCTCATTCTTTGGCAGCTCCTCCTGTTCTTGGCTTTTTTTTTCATCATTTTTTTTTCTTTTTTGAGACAAGGTCTTGTGTGGATCGCAGGTTGTACCCTGCGGGGCCAGCCTGGATGTGACTGCTGGGAGGCACAATTGTGCTCCATGGATAACTTACACTGATCTCGGGACCCTTGGGTGAGGGGTGCGGACTCAAGCGGCCCTCGGGAACGCCGCAAGAGGGGAAAAGCAAGGGGGGGTGGAGAAAGGAAAAGCCTTGGAACACTTAACCTTTGCAGGGAACACAGCAACTCTTTATTGCCCCTCTGCCCTGACATGGGCGGAGGGGAACCCAAAGCGTTAACAGCTCAATAATTTAGACTACAGCTTATTGCTGCCTCGGGGGCAGTGACGGCTCTTCTGCCTCCAGGACCAGAGGCTTTCCTCAGCTTCTGTCCCTAGGCACTGAGCCAAGGGACTGTCCTCAGCTTGCTTGGAGGTCCTGGGGAATGTTGTCTAGGCTTCCTGGTCTCAATGGTCTCCGCGTCTTCTTCTTCTTCATCTTCTTCATTGTTGGGAGAGCAGATCTCGTTGTAGTTGATCTGGAGAGGCATTGGCAGCATACCGACTATCTCAGAGTGCCTCCTTATATAGCTCTCCCTGACTGGGCTAAGCCAATCAGTTGTGAGTCTATTGTTCTTAGTGGTCCAATAGGAGTGGGGAGTGAGTGGAGGAGCTTGAAATTTGGTCCAATCATAGTCTTTTGATTTCGGCCAATCAGAGTCAGAGAAAAGTGTCCAATGGGGTTGCAGGGAAAATGTTCAATCACAGTTTACTATTTCCAACCAATCATATTTACATTATTTACAATCCTCTTCTAGGCAGGCTTTTGCTTGCCAAGTACATTACCTTTTGTTCCCATTACTCCCAATGCTCCATTTTCTCTATTAATTCCTCAAACCCCGTTTTCCCTGTTTTGGGGTTTCTTCCTTTTTCCTCCCAATATGCCCCTACAGTTTTGTTACGTGGCCCAGGCTTGCCTCAAACTTGCAGTCCTACCTGTGACTCCCAAGTTCTGGGCACCAACACACCCAGCTTCATTAATTTTTTTGAACAGGCAATTTATATTCAAAAGGATGTCCAAAATTTCATAACATTTTTTTGTTTTATTTCTGTGTGTTGGAGACAGTTTTGTTTTGTAGGTGGACTGGAACTTGCTGTCTTCCTGCCTCAACCTCCAGCTGCAGGGATTATAAGTGTGTGTCCACATGCCTGGCTAAATTTCATCAACGTTTTTTTTTTTTTTTCCTTTGTGGTACTTACAGATTGAACCGAGGAATTTGCACATACTTTGCAAGTACTCTATCACTTGGCTGGACCACCAGCCCATTTTTTATTTTTTATTTTGAGACAGGATCTCACTAAGTTGCGCAAGCTGCCTCTGGCCTTGAACTTGCAATCTTCCTGCCTTGGTTTCCCCAGTTGCTGGGATTATAGGCATGCACCATGGTGGTACCTGACAAAATGTCTGGCATCTTAAAACTACAAATTGGCAGTGCTTTTAATTTTTTTTATCTTTTGGTAAATAAAATAATCTATCAAAATCAATGGTATCTTGGATTAGATGAAAATGGCATAAGGATACATAGTAAAAATTATTCTTATCTGTTCTGCATCCATTTGGTTCCTTTTTCCTCTGGGTGGCCACAAGTACTTTTTTCTTGATACCCTCCTAGAGATTGTTTTTAGGGGTGGGAGGTGTTTGTTTATTTGTTTTGAGACAGGGTTGTAATATGTAGCCCAAGCTGGCCTGGAACATACTGTGTGACCTAGGCTGGCCTTGAACTCAGTCCTCCTGCCTCTGCTTCCAAGTGCTGGGATTACAGGTGTGTGCTACCATGTTTTGCCCTTCTAGAGATTTTGTGTACATATATTACCAAGTACTAGTATAGGTGAGCATCCCTAATATGAAAATTTGAAATCCAAAATGTTCCAAAATCCAAAAGTTTTAGAATACTGACATGAGGTAACAAGTAGAAAATTTCACACCTGACTTCATGTTGCAGTTCAAAATGTAGACACATTGAAAATATGTAAAAGAGCTAAGGATGTAGCTTGGTAGTAGAGTGCTTGCCTAGCATACACAAGGTCCTGGGTTTGATCCCCAACACTGAAAAAGAAAAACAACAACAACAACAATAGAACTGGATACTGTGGCTCACACATGTAATCCCAGTGATTTGGGAGGCTGAGGAAGGAGGATTGTGAGTTTGAGGCCAGAGGCAAGCTGTGCAACCTAGCAAAACCCTGTCTCAAAAAAAAAAAAAGAGAGAAAGAGAGAGAGAGAGAGAGACAGAGAGACAGAGAGAAGAGAGAGAGAGGGAGAGAGAGAGAGAGGAGGAAGAAGAGGAGGAGGAAGAAGAAAGAGGAGGAGGGTGGGGGTGAGAGAGAGAGAGAGAGAAAGAAGAAGAGGAGGAGGAAGAGGAGGAGGAGGAGGAGGAGGAAAGAGAAGACTGGAAGTTGAGCTCAATGGTAGAGCATTTGTCTAGAAAGATGAGTGAAGCCCTGGGTTCAGCCTCCCAGTTCTGAAAAAAAGAAAAAAAAAAAGGAAGAAAAAATGTATGAAATGACCTTCAGGCTATGTGTATAAGGTGTACATGAACCAAGTGAATCAGTTGTTGATATTTTGCAACGTTTACTTTATATTATTATTTATGAGGTGCTGGGGGTTGAACCCAGGGCCTCATGCGTGTTAGGCAAGTGTTCAGCCCTGGAGCTACATCCCCAGCCATGCAGAAGTGTTTGATAGTAAGTTGCAGACCACACACTTTTACATACTTCAGCGTGTATCTCCTAAGAACAAAGACATTTTCCTACATAACCCCAGTACACAAGAAGTTTAACATTGCACAGTGGTATCTATTATGCCATCTGTGGCCTTATTTCTCTAGTTGTCTTACAAGTATCCTTCATATTTAGTTGTTTTATTAATATCCTTTATTTTAAAAATCCAGGATCCAAAGGCTGGGCAGTTGTAGCTCAGTAATTCAGTATCTGCCTTGCACATGCAAGGGCTTGGGCTTAATTCCCAGCCCTGCAAACCAAACAAATAAATAAAATTTAGAAATCCAGGATCTGTGGGGCACAGTGACTCGTGCATGTAATTTTAGCCACTCAGAAGGCAGAGGCAGGAGGCACACAAGTTTGAGGCCAGAAGCAGCCTGTACAACTAAGACCTTGACTCAAAAGATAAAAAATGGGGTGGGGGAGCAGCCCAGTGATAGAGCACTTGGGAGGTATGTGCAAGGCCCTGGGTTCAACCCCCAAGTGCTGAAAAATAAATAAATAAATAAATAAATAAATAAATAAATAAATAAATAAATAAATAAAATTTAATCAAAATAATTTTTTTAAAAGTCCAGGATCCACTAAAGGATAACCCATTGTCTTTGTTGTTGTTTGGTGCCATTGAGTCAGGTCCAACTCATAGTGACCTTCATAGGTTCTCCATGGCTGATTATTTCAGGATTGTTTAGGGAGTGGGCTGCCATGTCTTTCTCCCATTTTTGTGGTGTTGAGGATCAAACCCAGGGCCTCAGTACAGAGCAGCACCCTACCAACTGAGCCAAACCTCAGCATGCATCTTTGTTGTTGTTGTTGTTGTTAGGTGCTTTTGAGTCAGGTCAGGTTTGACTCATGGTGACCCTACACACAACAGAAGGAAACCCTCCCTGACACTGTGTCATGCCCAGCACTGTCAGTGCTTCTCTATTCATAGGGTTTTCAATGGCTGATTGTTCCCTAAGTGGGCAGCCAGGTCCTTCTCAGTCTCCTTTCATTAGATGAGTCCCCCTACCCATGTTTGTCTTTCATAGCATGAATATTTTTCTTGTAGAATTTCTCACCATTTTGATTTGTCAGGTTATTTTTTCAGATGAAACATTTTTGGCAACAGTATTACATAGATGATCTTGTGTCCTGGGCGAATCAGAAATGCTAAGTTTGATCATTTGCTTTGCCAGATCCTCTTATGGTAGAAGTACGTCTTCTTTGTTGTGATTAAGCAGTAGAGGTGGTGGGATGACATTCAGACTGTGTCACTGTCCTCTTTTTTATTTTATTTTATTTTTATTTTTTTCCCCGCTACCAGCAGGTGGAACCCAGGGCCTTCTTTGCAAGCTCTCTAACCACTGAGCTGAGCCCCAGCCCAGTTTTTTACTTTTTATTTTAAGAATACCAACATACTAGTAAGCTTGCTAAAATTCAGGATTTCTTTCTAGTTATTTTTGTCCTTGAGGTATATCTTTCTAAGAGAACACAGAGTACTGTGTTACTTGGGCTAATTCTCTTTTCTGTGTGGTGTACTATCAATTTAATGTAGAGTTAGCTTTGTTTCAATTTTAGAGTTTGCTTTACTTTCTGGTTCAAGTTTTTGAAAATGTAAGTCACTACATTTACAAAAGTGTGTTAAAAGCTTAAACCAAAGACATCTCTGTACTCATCCTTAGCCCTTCTATCGTGTAGGAAACTTTCATTAATTTCTGGTTTGTTTTTCTGCCACAGCCCAGCTACAGCCTAGATTAAATGCAGGGTCTCCCGAAGGCAGGTGAGGCGTCGGCGGCTAGGTAACCGCAGACACAGCAGCTCGGAGGCAGTGTGAATCTGTTCCGTTTATTTCCCAAATAGCTCAGCCTTATATACAGAAACTAAAATTCACTAAACCATATGTAAGGTCAGAAAAAGGACAAAGGGAATTGGCAGCATTGATGGATTACAACAAGGTTTTGTTAATAATCATTCCATTAGATTATCACAAAAGTGTTACCTGGTGATCAGAGTAAGAGATAACTTAGAGACAAATTGTGTTTATTTTGAACTAAGATGACCCAAGCATCTATGACTATGTTTATGCTCTACA
>VMDO01003116.1:72543-150629 GCA_007922755.1 Pedetes capensis
ATTTTTAGTGGGAACTAGAGGCAATTTAACTACTATAAACTACTCTGAACTTATGTGGGAGCTAGGGGTAGTTTAACTATTGTAAATCACTCTATACTAATCTGGGGACTAGGGGCACCTAAACTATAGTAAATGTGTCACCCTGTTAAGTTCACAATAAGAAAAATGGGAGTTTCTATCTTATCAGAATGTTTTGCTTACTGGGATGGATGTTCTGATTTACCAGATTGTTTTGCTTGTTAGGATGGATGTTCTGCCTTATTAGATTGTTTTACTTGCTGGAGGGCCATTAGTATAGAAACTTTGGTTTGTGTTAACTCAAGGAGTTTAAGCTGTTGGAAGTCATTTAAGAATTCTTTTATCGTAAGTCTGCTAGGGAGGCTTTTTTAGCTCCCAATCTGAATGAGCACTGCCCAGGGAGTCAGAAGAGTATATATTTACACTTATTACTTGTTTTTCATTAGTAATTCCCAGAAATTTACTATATGAAGGAAACAGTGACCAATTCAAATTTAGGAAAAGAAAAGACAGTATTCCAAGTCCCTTTCCATGAAGAGACCCTTTTTTGAGGTACTCTTCCCCTCTCGGTGGACTTTCCCGTCAAAGGCTTTGAGGTACTTTTTCCCCTCTTGGTGGATTTTCCCTCTGATGCCTTTTAAAGGTACCCTTCCTCATGTGGGGACTCAGTCTACCCATCATGAGTGGAAATGGACCTGGCATTTTTCCAATATTTCTTTTGGAAAACTAAGCAAATTCTTATGCATGTTCTTACTTGCCCTTGTTTCTCATACAAGGGATACCTATTATTTATATTCTTTAATACTTTCCTTTTTTTGTGTGTATGCATGTTACTGGGGCTGGGATTTAGCTCAGTTGGTGGAGTGCTACGCTGCAGTCTCTGAGGTCCCGAGTTCAATTCCCAGCACCCCAAAAAATGGGAGAAGGACCTGGCAATCCACTCCCAAGGCAATCCCAAAACAGTCAGCCATTGAAAACCCTATGAGGGTCGCTATGAGTTGGATACGGACTCGATGGCACCTAACAACAACAACAATGCGTGTTACTGGGGGCTTGAACCCAGGGCACTGAGCTGCACCTTCAGTCCCTTTTATATTTTTTATCCTGAGACAGGGTCTCCTATATTGCTAAATTGGCCTTGAATTTGCGATCCTTCTGCCTCAGCCTTCTGAGTCTCTGAGATTACAGGTGTGCACCATGGTGTCTGGCTTTTTTTTTTTTTTTTTTTTTTAAGTTAATATATTCTGGAAATCATTTCATAGCAGTTCATAGAGAAAATCTTAATTCATTTTTACATTTATGTAATGCTGTGTTATATGATGTACCTAGTTTATGCAAATACCCATATATAAGTTGCTTTTAGTATTTTGTTATTGCAAATAGTGTCATGTTGAATAGTATGTACTTCTTTCCTGTTCACACATACACACATACGTGTGTGTGTGTGTGTGTCTAGATAGATATAGATATAGATAGATAGATATAGGTATAGATATACTTTTTGAGGGATGGCTTTTTGAGACGAGGTCTTACTATGCAGTCCAGGCTGGTCTGGAACTGGCTATGTAACCCAGGCTGGCCTTGAACTTGTGATTCTCCTGACTCTCCCTCCCAAATGCTGGGATTACAGGCATGTACCATGACTTCCAACTTGGAAAAAATATTTTAATTTTCCTTTCTCCTCTTCCTCCTTTCTTAGCTGAGGATTAAGCCCAAGGCCATATCCCTAGGCCCTTTCTACTTTTTGTTATTATTGTTAATACAAAAGGTAACATATTATACAAAATGTTGTACATACTACTTGTTTTCAACTACTAGTGATGGTAAGATTGTACCTCTTCATTTAAAAAAATGTAACAGCTATAGAGCATTGCAAAAAATACCTGTGGAGCAGTCTCTTGTATGACTATATCATTTATTTAATCAGTCCCCTATTGATGGACAGATGGATTGTTTCTAATCCTTTGTTGTCACAGATAATGTTACATTAAGGCAATTTATATTGGTATCATTTCATGCAAATCTCTATCATGCCTCTTTGTGTGTGTGTGTGTGTGTGTGTGTGTGTGTGTGTGTGTGTGTGTGTGTATGTTATTGAGTTTTTATATCTGTATTTGATTCTGTATCACAAAAGATTATAATTGCCCAGAATTTTAATTGAATCCAGAGGCATTTGACTCTGATGCTAGGAGATGTTTGTTTTGTAAAAAGCAAATTTTAACTGAAGAACAGGTTGAGTATCCCTAATTTAAAAATACAAATGGTCTGAAATCTAAAAATGTTCAAAAAGTTTCAGACTTCAGCTGGGTGTGGTTGGTGGTACACACCTGTAATTCCAGAGAGTCGGGAGATGGAGGCAGGAGGATCTTGAGTTTGAGGCCAGAGATGTCTGTATAATTTAGTGAGACCCTGTCTTGAAATAAAAAGTAAAAAAAAGGCCTGGGAGTACAGCTCAGTGATAGAGCACTAGCAAAGCATGTGTGAGACCCTGGATTCAACCCCCCGCCTTTTTTTTCAGTACTGGAGGATTGAACCCAGGATGCTCCACCACTGAGCTGCACCCCCAGCCCCTTTTATATTTTTTATCTTGAGTCAGGGTCTCCCTAAATTGTGCAGGCTACCTCTGGCCTTGAACTTGGAATCCTCCTGCCTCTGCTCCCCAAGTTGCTGGGATTATAGGCATGCGCCACTGTGCCTGGCTCATAGCAGCTCCTCCCCTTACGTGTGAAGCTCTTTCCTGCATGAGGGTCTTCTCTGCCCACCCTGAAGGCTGCTCCACCCCGAACTCCTCTTTAGTTTTCAGGTCCTCCCTTAGTGCTTACACTTCTTTCCTCTGCCTCTTCAGTCCAGGCTACCTTCCCTTGATGGCAGTTGTGCATGCTGCCTTCCCTCTGACCCGATTTATTGCAGGGGCTGTGGACCGTTTCATATGGAGGGCAGGGATCACATCTGTCTTGCTCATGCTCTTTCCCTGATGCCTGGCAGATGACAAGGAAGTCCCAATAGGTGAACCAACAGCTGAAGGCCAAAGGCAGGAGGGAGGACAGCTCAGTCTGTGTGCAGGCTCAAGGCTCAAGGAATGGAATTTCCTCTTTTATTATTTTATTTTTATTGTTGTTAGGTGCCTTTGAGTTGTGTCCAACTCATAGCGACCCTCATAGGGTTTTCAATGGCTGATTGTTTCAGGATTGCTTCGGGAGTGGATTGCCGTTCTCCCATTTTTGTAGTGCTGGGGATCAAACCTAGGTTCTCAGAGAGTGCGGAGTAGGACTCTACCACTGAGCTAAATCCAAGCCCTCATTACTTTATTATTTATTTGTTTATTTTGAGAATCTCCTCTTCTAGAGGTCTCTGGTCCCCTGGGCTTTCTTTGTCATTTGCTTTTCCCAGTACGGGGTCCCCTCCCCGGTTTCTTTCCCACCTTGGGTGGAGATTTCTGAGGATAGACTTTGTGCCTTGAGTTTGTAAAGGGTAGGAGTAGCTGGAAGGATGTGGCTGGTGGCGTTGCAGCTTTGTGGGGTGGAAAGCTGGTCCACTGGGTTCTTCCCACTGTGGGGTTATCAGCTGGTCCTGCCCCAGTGCTTACAGATGGCCTGGGCTCTTGGTGCTCTGATGCTTATCCATACCTGGCTTTTCTTTCCTTCCATTTCAGGACAAAGAGGCGTGCGCAGGCTTCTGGGCCGGCTGGTACCACAATGGCAGGTAAGGGGAAGGGCGGCTGGGTGAGGGTGGAGGGAAAGGGAGCACGGGGTGGGGTGACCCTCTTCCTGCTCTGTCTCTCTGCTCGTCTTTGGAAGTCATGCTCTTTCTGTCCTCTTGCCCCAGGTCTTTCCTCCTCCCCTCCCTGAGCCCTGTCCATCTGAGAACCTCAACATGGCGCCACCTAGCCCCCTGTCAGATCTGTGGGTTTGGGGACCAGGCCTGAGCATCTGGGTGTCTTTGTCTTACTGTTTGGCTGACTGATCAGCAGCATGGATGGCCCAGCTCCCTTCTTGTCGGTCACCATTGTACTCTGAGACCTTTTCCTCTGGCTTCTAATGGCTTAGAGGTACCGAGTGCCAAAACTGGAGGGAACTTTAGGAACTATCCAGCCCAGCCCCAGCCCCCTGGATAACTGAGGTCTGGAGAGGCTCCGTGGCTTGAATGAATGAGTGTTGGGGTAGAGGCTGGGCCCCATGTCTGCAGACTCTCTCATCCCATTTCCCCTGCCTGGTACAGGCTCCCCACTGAGGAGGACCCCTCACCCGGATGGACAGTCTTTATTCTTTCTTTCTTTCTTTTTTTTTTTTTTTTTTTTTTTTTTTTTTTTTTTTTTTTTTTTTTTTTTTTTTTTTTTTTTTTTTTTAACTTTTTTGCCATACTAGGGGCTGAACCCAGGACATTGTGCATACTTTGCAAGTGCTGTGCTACTCAGCTGCACCCTCAGCCCCTTTTGTATTTTTTAAATTGAGACCAGGTCTCATTAAATTATGTAGGCTGCCTCTGGCCTTTAACCTTCAATCTTCCTGCCTCCGCCTCTGGAGTTGGAGTTGTTGGGATTACAACCATGTACCACTCTGCCTGGCTTGTTTTGTTTTTGAGATAGGGTCTTGCCATGTAGCTCAGACTGGCCTTGAACTTTCAGTTCTCTCGCCTCAGCCTCCCAAAATGCTAGGATTATTGCAGATCTGCACTGCCAGCCTTTATTACTTTTTTTTTTTTTTTTTTTTTTTTGTGGTACTAGGGGTTTGAACCCAGGGCCTCATGGATACTTTGCAAGTACTTCACCACTGAGCTGCACCCCCAAGCCCTCTTTTATTTTTTACCTTGAGACAGAGTCTCCCTAAGTTACACAGGCTGCCTCTGGCCTCAAACTTGTGATCTTCCACCTCCCAAGTTGCTAGGATTAGTGGGTACCTGGCTGCTTTTTGTTCTCTTTGGGGGTGCTGTCTCAGGGCCTTTGGTTACTTTGGGATCGTCATGGCAGACCTGGGGAAGTAAGGATGGCTGGGTGGGGCTGGCAGAGAACTGAGGGGCACAGGGGCTGAGGGGGGGAGCCCAGCCAGGGAGGGGAGGGGCATGTTGGACCTCGGGGGGCCATTCAAGGTGAGGTTGTGTGTTGTGCCTTGCCCACAGAGAAAGTGAACAACTTCCCACCGTTACCCAAGTTCATCCCGCTGAAGCCATGTTTCTACCAAGACTTCGAGGCAGACATCCCTCCCCAGCATCTCAGCATGACCAAGCGCCTCTACTACCTCTGGATGTGTGAGTGCTGTGGGGACGGTGGGGGCAGGAAGCCTTGGGGTGGGGGGCCATGTGTGGGGTGCTAGCAGGGCCCAGCTGTCCTTCAGCCCTACTGTGGTGTCATCTCCCCCCACCTGGCTTCCCGCAGGAGACTTTCATGGGCCAGCACTGCAGTTGGGCCTCACTCCCTGCGCCCCCATCTAGGCCTCTCCTCCCTCCCTGCTCATTCCATCTCTCACTCCAAGAGCCTCTGCTTGGGCTCTCTTGCAGCTATGTAATTCCTCTCTTAGCTTCCCTTCCCCTTCCCACTGGAGGAGTCTTCCAAGGAACCTCTGATGACTGCCAGGACCTCAGGATTCTGGATTTGGAGGAAAATCCTCCCCTTAAAGCCTAATGTTTCTTGCTTTCTCTGGAAGGTTGATCTAAGAGAAGAGCGTTCAGCTGGGAGTTGGAAGATGGGGATCTAAGTTGTCTGGTTGCTCTGCTTCCTCATTTATAGAAAGAGAGGATTGGCTCAGTGACTGCTGTGGTTCCAGGTAGCTGAGTGGTCTGCACTTCTGAGAGTCTAGGGTTCCAATGCTGCAAGGTTTTGAGGTGGAGAGTTTGAAAGCCCCTGTTTTCAAGGGTCTGTGGTAGTTTGATGGGAAGGTGTAGGACTTGACTATTCCCAGGGTGGTCAGAAGGTACCACGTAGGCCTGTGAGGTGGGCCAGCTGCCCTGAGTAGATACCGGCACCAGGGAGCCCCAGACACCTGCATTTGGGCTGCAGTTGGAATCTGTCAGGAGACATGCCTTCAGTCAGGCCTGCACTCAGCTGCTGACCGGGGCAGATGATTGACGGTGCCAGGAAGCAGGTAAAGAATGCTGTCTTCACGCAGGCCCTTCATAGGGTGGCAGAAAGTGTGTAGGGTTCAGCATGCAGACTGGGCTTCGGGTCCTAGCTTGGCCTTTGGTTAGAGAAGGGACTTCCTGCCGTGTAACATGGGTGAAGGAGGAGATGGAGCAGGTGCAAGATGTGGGGAAGAACATGAGGTCACCTGTGATAGTTTCCATGATTTCCACCAGGTATGATAGAGGAGATTTGGGTACAGCAGCCCAGAAGGAGAGCATATGTGTGGCAGAGAGGGAGGACACTTTGTAAAGAAACCTGGCCCTTAAGATTTCTGGGCTATGCACAGGTTCCACGGAGGCTGGCTGCCATGAATTTATGGTTCTGCCAGGCCTGTCTGTGGTGTCTTTTTTTTTTTTTTTGCCTATGGACAATCAAGAGGTCAGGGTCCAAAAAAACCCAGAATTAATTTATAAAACATCGTGTATTTATTTTTACATGTTCCAACTTCAGTCACCTTCAAAGTCCTGCCCATTTGATGTAATACACTTATGAAGTTGCTTTTTCCAGGTTTTGAGATTGCTAATTTTAATGCCAGTTAGTGCTTCTGTCTTTTTTGTTTGTTTGTTTCACTTCCTCCATATCAGCAAAAAGTTTTCCTCTGAGGACTTTTTTCATCTGGGAAAACACACAAAAAAGTCACATGGGGTGAGATCTGGTGAATGGGGAGGGTGGGGCACAAGGGTCAGGTTGTTTTTGGTCAAGAATGGCTGAATACTCCGTACAGTGTGGGCAGGTACTTTGTCACGGTGGAAGAATCCGTCACCTGTTTGCCACAACTTGGGACATTTCCTCTGCAAATGGTGATGCAGCCTTCTCAGAACCTCCAGGTAGTAAAAGCTTTGCCTGACTGTTTGACTTGGAGGAAGAAATTCTGAGTACCCAGTCCTCCTCACATCAAAGAAACAGAGGATCATTGTTTTCATGTTGGTTTCTACGTTTTTGTTTTTTTTTTTCCTTCAGGTGCCTCCTCTGATAGCTCAGATACAGATCACTTGGGGTCAATATGACCAGAAGACAGGACAGGGGAAGAAATAAGAAAATGAGTGTAATGAATAATTATGGCCTCTGAACCAGACAAGGGGAGGAGTGAAGGTAGAAAAAGCTGATGGCGGGAGAAAGAGTGGCTGAGTCAGTGGATGTCCATTCCAAAGAGGGAGTGGAAGGATTGTAGCAGGGACATCACAGCAAGTGAGCTGGAGAGGGATGGGACTAGGAAGAGAGATGCTAACTAGTATGATAACCAGTTAGTGCCTTTTCTATGTAAAGAGCAAATAAAATCAATAGGAATATGAAAGCTCTAGGACATTGTGGAGCAGTACACGGGTATGGAGGAAATACAGCCGAAATGCACAGGAAGACATGGCCCTATTTGTCATGGGGGCTCTGAGATGGGTGTACCTGCACCTGGGATGGAGTTGTCAGGCCAAGTTAGACTTGAAGAGCACTCTGACTGACCCTGGGCTCCTGGAACTCTGCCCCTAGCTCATCCAGAAGCTGGATTTAAGGGCTATAAATACTCCCTAAATCCTCCCTAGGCGCACGCCAGGTGCTTTGGTCCTGAGGAAATGTATGTAAGCCTTGAGATTCAGAAGCCAGGCCCGCAGATGCCTGGTGGGTTGAGGCCAAGATTGAGCCCACCCTCCTTTGTTTATTTAACGTGTCCTTGGAGACTCAGCTTAATGTGCAAGGAAGGAGTCCCCCTGATGTCAGAAGGCCTAGAGGTGTGCAAGTGCCGGCATCTGTGTTTTAATCTGTGAAATGAGGTATCTTCAGGCCCTTGCTAGGTGTGACACAATGACGCTGTGATTCCCTAGATGATGTGGGGACAGAAGAATGGGGGCCTGGGTCTTGCTATTGGGGAGCTGCTAGTCGGGTCTGTGGACTGGAATTTATATTTGGGGAATCACAAGAGTAGCCCAGGTCTATAGGAGGTCAGGGGAATGGGAGATGGGTGAGGAAGACTTTTTGGAGGAGGAAGAGGAATGATAGTTGTCTAAAAAATAGATTAAAGATGGAGTTCCTAGCCACTGCTGCCTGCCCCATGGAAGTGCAGGGCAGAGGGCACAGTGGATTGAAAAGAAGTTTCTGCAAGGCCTTGTGCTTTCCCCTTTCCATGCCCCTGCATTTCAAGAGAAGGGATAAGGTGGGTTTACCGTCTTGGGTTTGGAGATTGCCGTGGGCCTGGGAGGGCCAGAGCCTGAAGCCTTGTTGTTTTATAGTGCTAAGGATGGAACTCAGTCAGGGCCTAGAGCATGTTTCTTTTCTTATTTTACTTTATTTTGTTTGTGGTATTGGGGTTTGAACCCAGCGCTTCACACATACATAACTTTGCAAGTGCTCTACCACAAGCCACTCCCGCAGTCCATTTCTATTCTTTATTTTGAGACATTGTTGTTATTGTTATTAGGTGCCATGGAGTCGGTATCCGACTCATAGCGACCCTCACAGGGTTTTCGATGGCTGTTTCGGGATTGCCTTGGGAGTGGATTGCCAGGCCCTTCTCCCATTTTTGCGGTGCTGGGAATTGAACTCGGGACCTCAGAGTGCTGCAGCACAGCGCTCTACCAACTGAGCTAAATCCCAGCCCATTTTGAGACATAGTCTTGCTAAATTACACAAGCTGCCTCTGACTTTGACCTTGTGATCCTCCTGCCTCCCCCTCCCAAGTCGCTGGGATGACAGGCTAGCGCCATAGTGCCTGGCAGCATATTAAGCACATGCTCTGCCACTGAGCCCCAACCTCAGTTCGGAGGCCTTTCTTGTAAGTAGAAGAGCATTTCTACCACCCCAGGGCTTGGGGCCCTTCAAAGGGGCTTTCTGCTCTGAGGACTCTTTGTTCTCCGATTTCTCAGCTCCCCAGGAGTGGGTATGGGAGGGTTTGGTCTGAGCTCCCAGCCTTCTTTCTCACAGTCTGTACTCCCTCTGTTGTCTTGTGTGTCTGTGTGCGTGTATTCGTTGGTCTGGGCCGTGGTTCTTCCGTGTGGGTATGGATCTGTAAATGTGGTTGCATGCGTGGGCATATATCCGTGTGTGTCTCCATCTGCTTGTCTGTGCTGTTGGCGTGTGTGGCGGTGGGTCTGTGTTGGGTTCTGGGTGTGCGTCTCCCGTGGTTCTGCATGGGCTGGATGTCTGTCTCTGTGTGTGTGTGCACTCCTGGGTCTGCAGTGAACAGCGTCACGCTGGCCGTGAACCTGGTGGGCTGCCTGGCGTGGCTGATCGGAGGTGGGGGAGCCACGAACTTTGGCCTCGCCTTTCTCTGGCTCATCCTCTTCACACCCTGCTCCTACGTCTGCTGGTTTCGGCCCATTTACAAGGCCTTCAAGTAAGTGATTGGTGCGGACGCGCATTCCTAGCCCTGTCTGTCTGTCCATCTCCCCTCGCTTCTCCCTCTCTCCCTGCCGCCCCCCTCTCTGTCGTCCTCCAAACTCACTTTCCTTGTTCTCCTTTGGCTCAGACTGCCGGGTGGGGCTTGGGCTTCCTGGGAAGCCCTGGCTGAGGTAGAGAGTGGGGAGCTGGAACGTTTCTCTTGGTTCCTTCCCTCTCACTCTACCTGTGGGTGGGGGCACCATGGAGACCAGGCAGCCATCGCCTTCCCTGGGAAGCTGCTTGTTAAATTTGCCCATGGGATCACCAGTCTTGGTGGAGCTACCATCTTTGTACTGGTGGGGCTGGCTGGTTTGGTACTAAGAAGGCTACCTACCTATGTGCCAGTGAAAGCAGCCACTGTGAACCACTGACACTGTTCATGTGCCAATGATGTCCTGCAGCTCTGTGCCAAAGGGAATACCCATCCACGTGTCAGTGCGGCTAGCGGTCTTGGTGCCAGTGGGGGTCCATCTAGTGCCAAATGGGATTTTCAACTTTTGTGCCAGTGGAACCGTACCTGCCAACAAAGCTGTCTTGATGCCAGTGGATTATCTGTCTCGCTACTAATGGAGCCTTAAATCTCTTTGCCAACCAGACCGTCCATCTCTGTTCCAATTAGCTACTATGTTGGTATCAATAAGGTGTCTATTCTAGTGCCAAAGGGACTTTCTGTCTCTGAGCCGAGGGATCACCCATCCATGCACCAGTGGAGCTCACTGTCTTGGTACAAGTGGGGCTGTGCATCCCCTTGGTAATGGTGCTGTTTATTCCTGCCACAGTGGAGCTAAGTATTTCTAGGCCAATGGGGCCACCCACCCATGTGCCACGCATGGTGCGTTCATGAGAAGATCCTTCTCTGTGCAATATGCACACAGGCCTAACACAGGGACAGCCTACAAGATCTAGGGAGAAAGCCTGTCCCATTCTGGCCTCTCACTTAAGGCCTTTAAATGTCTCTGACATTATGTACTCACTGGACCTTGGGAGACTTTGGGATCCTTGAGGGCAGGGAAGCCCTGGCCCTCTGCCCACCTGACAGCAGCCATCTTCTCTACTGCAGGACCGACAGCTCCTTTAGCTTCATGGCATTCTTCTTCACCTTCATGGCCCAGCTGGTCATCAGCATTATCCAGGCTGTGGGCATCCCAGGCTGGGGCGTCTGGTAAGAAGCGGGAGACGGGCCTGGGGCTGACATGAGTTGCATATTGGATGTGTCCATTGTTACTTCTATGTGCTCAGCGGCCTAGCTGCGAGGACACTGAGTGACTGGTCATTGGTAGAGTGAGAGGATTCAGGATAGTGTAGTGCATCCACAGTGGCACCAGAGGGGAAGAGAATTGGGCAGTGGTGGCCGAGGAGTGTCAAGCATTGTGGATAGAGCTTTGTGTCTGAGGAGTGTTCCTGAGCCCCTGGGGAGGGGTATTCCTGTGTCATTGACACAGATCCTTTGTTGTTGATGTTAGGTGCCATTGAGTCAGTGTCTGACTCATAGCAACCCTACGTACAATAGACAACACTATTGTTAGAACAACAAGCAAAACAGTATTCCTAGTGCCTCTCTGCTATTCATAGGTTTTTCAATGGCAGATTGATTTTTGGGAGTGGGTTGCCGGGTCCTCCCAAGTCTATAGCACCTGGTGTTCCCAGGCGGTCTCCCATCCAAGTACTAGCCAGGACCGACCCTGCTTAGCTTCCAAGATCTGGCAGGATCGGACGCCACAGTGCTATGGCTACAGGCCACACAGATCCTTGGGTACCACTAAGGAGGTCCCTCTAGAGTATGGCTCCTCTCTGGCAATGGGGTGGTCCACTGCTCCAGAGCATGGCTCCCCGGTACCCTCCTGCCTGGGCAGCCTCACTGCTCTCTTCTTCCTACAGCGGCTGGATCGCCACCATCTCCTTCTTTGGGACAAATGTCGGCTCAGCCGTGGTGATGCTCATTCCCACCATCATGTTCACAGCTGTGGCCATCCTTTCCTTCATCGCCCTCAGCATGGTACGTGGTCACCTCAAGGGTGAGAGGGTGGCTTTGTGGGGGGACTATGATCTGAAACAACCTTTCTTCTAAGTTACAAGAGGATCCAGAGGTCTTCCAAGCTCCTCACCCTGGAGCTGCCTCCATGCTGTCCTGCGAGTGCAGTGCCTAGGAAGCAAGGGAGGCCTGGTTGGTTGGTTTGGGGTGGGGCTTTTCGTTTTGCTGTTTTTCAGTGCCAGAGGGCTGAACCCAGGGCCTCGTGCATGCTGTGCAAGCGCTCTACCACTGGGCTGCACCCCGAGCCCCTCTTCTAAATTTTCTGTTTTGAGATAGACTCTCACTGAGTTGTGTAGGCTGCCTCTGGCCTCAAACTTGTGATTCTCCTGCCTTAGCCTCCTGAGAAGCTGGGATTATAGGTGTGTGCCAGGTGCCCAGCAGAGGGCTGTATTTTTGCAGACAAAACTCATCTGTTTCCTGGATGGGCTTCCCCTCCTACCATTTTTTTTTTCCTCTCTGTGAGATAAGGTCTCTCTGTGTAGCCTAGGTTGACCTCAAATTTCTTATCCTCCTGCATCTACAGGGACTACCAGCATGTGCCACCATGCCGGTCTGCCTCTTCCCTTTAACTGTTCCTCCTGCTTCTCCTCCTACAGGTTCATAAATTCTACCGGGGCAGTGGGGGGAGTTTCAGCAAAGCTCAGGAGGAGTGGACCACAGGGGCGTGGAAGAACCCACACGTGCAGCAAGCAGCCCAGAACGCAGCTATGGGGGCAGCGCAGGGCGCCATGAACCAGCCGCAGACTCAGTATTCCGCCACCCCCAACTACACATACTCCAATGAGATGTGAGCCAGCCACGTGCACCCGGAGGCAGGGCTGAGGGCTGGTGGGACAGGGGGCTCACGCCACATCGTCTGTTGTGGTAACCAAGCAGGGTTCCCCCTTTCCTCTTCTCCTTTTCCCCCACTTTGTACAAAGAATCAGAGTTATATATATATATATGTATGTGTGTATATGTACATGTCTGTCCCCTGCCCCCACCTTTTGGGTCCTGCTCTCGGCACCCTGAGAGCTGTGGGCTGCACATGGAGCTGCCCCATGCGGTGGCAGCTGTGTCCCTGTTCCTTTGTGAAGTAGTGTGCCATGGAGGTCTCTTGTCGTGGTGCTAGATGTATGTTTAGAATTAAACCAGCCCCACCCCCTCCACCAGGCTGCCCCCTCTGCCCCTGGCCCAGGGACTCCTCATGGGGCAGGGGGAGGCACAGCAGAGAGCCTGGCGCCCTCGGCAGGGTTCTGAATGGAAGTTCTTTTCGCCTTTGGTCCCACAGGAAGCCACAGTATTTAGCGCTCACGGTGATGGAGGGAGGGTGGAAACAAGCAAGGGATCTTCCCGTGTCCCTTGCCACGTATCCGAGTCTCCTCCCCCCTCCCATTCCTCCCCTTGTTTCCTCTCCACTGTCAGATTCCCTGTGCTCTCTCTCTTCCCTTTCCCAGGATCTCTTTCTCTTCCCCCTGTGGCTTTTCTTTGTCCTCCCCGAGGCTGAGTGTCCCAGTTGTATTCACTTCCAAGACTGAGCTCAGATTCCCACATCTGATCGGATTAGCCAGGCATGGTGGCACACACAGTGAGAGCCTGCTTCTTAAGAAAAGAAAAAAAAATCTGATCTGAGTCCCAGCGGAGCCCGCCCACACGTAGACGGAATGCAGAGCCCACTTGGGTACTTGGCTCCCAGAGAACAGCAGTGCAGGATGGGTCTCTTTGGCCCTAGAGCTTAACCTGCAGGCGCTGGCTTCTCTTTCTCCTCCCCTCCCTTCCCCTCCTTTTCTCTCCAGGCCCACCTTGAGCCCCTCTGCCTCCTTGCTTTGTTTTTTATGGACTGTGGCTTGATTCTCCCATCCTGACCCCCTCCCCTTCCCCGAGTTGCTGGGTTCTGCTTGGCTGTCTTCAAGCATGAAGGCCCTGCTGGAGTAGAGGGCATGTAAATAATTATCGGTTCCTGGGGGAGGGCTGGCTGCCCCAGCCTACTGGGACTTCTGGGCATCTCTGAGTGACCATTGGGTTCCTCGGAGCAGTAGCTGTTTTGTTTGAGTCTGGCTCCGAGGGCTCAGGCCTGGAAGGGAGGACAGAGAAGGAAGCAGACAGGACCCAGTGGGAGGGGAGGCTCACCTGCCCAGTCTCGCTTGCCCTTGGCCACAAGGCAATTCTGGGGAGAAAGTGCCCAGGCCCAATCTGAGCTGCAAGCACAATGGTCTGAATGGGATTTTGATCAGGTGAGGAGGGAGCAGCAACCTCTGGCTTTAGTTTTAGTTTAGTTTTCTCCCCCGGGACCAGGATAACTTGCTTTCTACTGCCTGCAGCCTTGGTTCTTGGCCTGTCCTCCCATCAGAAGCCCTTCCCCTTTCAGGAGAGTGAGCTCCAGTTGGTGGGGCTGTTCTGTTCCAACCAGTGAGTGGACATTGCAGTGAGTGCACATGGACCCAGCTCCATGTGAAGCCTGGAGCGGGTGGATTCTCACCCAATGAGCAGTTGCCTGTTTCCCACCCCTCCATTCTTCCAACAGAAGCCCAGCTGGGGTAGGTGAACTGAAAAACCAGACCCCACTTGGCCACACAGGGTGGCTCTATTTTGGAACCCAGTGCCTGGGTTTTCAGAGGACCCTGAGCTTTGACCTCCATTCACTTCATTTCTCTATAACAGGAGCCATGAGCCTTTGAAAAGTTCTTTTCCTAATGACCCATTAGGCTTGGGCCACAAAGTATAATCGACTTTCTCCTCTACCAGTTTTCTCTGGAGCGCATTTGGCACAGCTCCTGGTACCTGAAGAGACCCTGGGTCTAGGCCCTTCTCCCCTCCCCCTGACCCCAGACCTCTGGCTCCCTTTCCTAGTCCCGCTGGTGGTTCTGGGAGGACTGTGGTTCAGCTGCCAGCTTAGTGTCCACGATCTGTTGGATGCCACCTCTACTGTCCTACCTGCCTTTCCTCTTTCCTGGTTCAGACCTATCTGGCCATGCCTGACGCTGCCATGTCACCTGTGTCTGACCCAGCTTGTCCAGGCCCTGGGATGCTGCGTCTCTAGGCAACTATGCACTTTCCTGGGAGAGAGCCAGGGTGGGAAGAGGGGGCTAGACGCAGATTCATCTCCGCTGGTTGGTTTGGCTTGGAGGTGGGGAAAAGAGGGCCCAGTGGGTTCCAGGAGTCCTCAGGTCTGTGGCCAGCCTGTGACCTGCTTTTGCATTCTCCTGGTACCCACCACCCCTCCTTGTTTCTGGGAGACACAAACCATTCCCTAGCTGGCAGTTGACCTGCCTGAGCCAATGTGTCTGAGTGAACCATAATAAAGAACACTTGGCCCTGTCTGCCTACTGTGTCATGTGCTTCCTGGGAACCTGCACCATAGGCCACGGGACAGGGCTGTGCAGGTAGGGTAGATGGGTTGGGTGGGTCTGTGGCCTGTCATTCCCTGGTGCCAACAGCCATGCGCTTCTGCAGCTCTTTTTCTGAGGCAGCCCTTAGTGGCCAGGAAGTTGCCACAGAGATCGCCTACCTGTTAGGAGGAGGTGGAAAGAGTAGGCTGGCTCGGTGGGTGAGGTGTGGCTTGGTCCTGATGGTGCCCTGTGGGTGAGGGCAGGAGTAGAGCCCAGAGGCCCCTCCTCAGCTCTCATGGTGGGGCACCCACAGCTGGTTGAGCAGCCTCAAGGCACACAAAGGCTCTGGGGGCCTGTGAATGCTGGAGGAGGAGGAAGGCAAGGCGATACAAACATGCTTTCTCTAACCCTCCACCTGGAATGCTGTCCTGGGCCTCTCTTCTGTCATCCTTCAAGATTCATCCCAATGACGCCGTCATTGAAAGGGCTTTCCTGCCCTCAGCTCAGTTGTTCAGGCCCCTCAGCTTCCTCAGGAAGGACTTCATCCCATGGTTTTGTGTCCTTGTTTAACCCAAGAACAGAGCTGCCTCTGATTTCTCTCTGTATCCCGTGCACCTAAAACAGAAGAACCTTGTTAAATACTCAGAATTAAGTGCCTCAGTTCTGAACAGTGTGTGTGGAGGGGTGATGGAGGCCGATGAGGTGGAATAATTAAACCAGACCCCGAGACAGCTCTAGAAATACAACCAATTAGGCTTATTTCCGGGTTCGCCCAGGGACTACAACTCCCAGAAGGCAGGGGAGTGGACTACAGCCCCCACAATGCCGCGCGATGCCACCGCCCGTCAGGAGCTCTCGGGAGGCTGCGCGCCATTGAGAATCCGTAGGAAGGGCGGCCAAGATCCCGCGATATTTGGGGGTTGTCCCGGGACGCACCGGGCGCCGGTGAGCTGGGAAGCTGGGTTTGGGGGCCAGAACGGCGGCTGTGTGTGCGTGTGCTTGCGCGTGCGTGTGTGGTCGCGCGCTGCCCGTGCGGCGGTGGTGTGTCCGCCCGTCTGTACTGTGCGAGTGTGGATTCGCCCCTCCGCCCTTGCGGCGCCTCCGGACGCGGTGCGGCTCTGCGGTCGCTCGTCCGGTGCCGTTGAATCGAGTCTAAAGTGTGCTCCGTCCGCCTCCGCTCTTAGCGCTCGCTTTGAAAAGTGCGGCACCGTGACCCTGCTTCCAGACAGGGATGCGGGCTTCCCCCCGTGCCAACTGGATTTTAAAAGGCAGTAAAATAGGTAAAGGAAAGCCCTGGGTATTAGATTTATCCCGAGACCCGCCTAGAAGTGCTGCATGGGATTTAAAAATTAGAGTGAGGGCACATTTTGTCAGGAAAAACCTAGCAAACCTTCCTGCTGCTCTTGACACATTTGGAAGCTGGTGCTACAAAGCGGCCAGGAGAGATTTCCCAAGTTGGATGGGTGTTTTGGAGCCGAGGTTTTCCCGATGTCATCCAGTGCCTGGGAGTAGCAGTACGTGGTCACTACTACCTGTCTAGCTGGTGTGTGAGATATGTCAAAGAAAGGCATACACATTTAAGAGATGTTAGCTATGCATTCATTTTTGAAATTGAATTGAATTGTGGTTGCAATGTGTAGTATGACATTTGCTCAAAAGATGGCGTTAATTAGCCAGGCGTGGTGGCACGCACCTGTAATCCTAGCAGCTCGGGAGATGGAGGCAAGGGGGATCGCAAATTTGAGACTAGATGCAGCCTATGTAATTTAATAAGACAGTGTCTCAAAAAGTAAAAAATGGGCTGGGGGTGCAGCTTAGTGGTAAGAGTTTTGCAAAGCATGGGTGAGAGGCCCCGGTTCAACTGAAAAAAGAAAAAAAATATTGTTAATCAATTGAATATTAGCTCCATCATGCATTCTTAAACAGTAAAATGGAAAGTTTTTGTCCCAAGATGTGCATACGTTTTTTGGGCACCCTCTGTATATCTTTACAACATGTGGCATTGAGGAGAGATGGCCAGATGAGATTCCAGGAGCGCAGAGTCAAGCAACTTCTGGTGTGAGAGGAGTCTGTTAGCCCAATGCCAGACTGAGTGCTACCTAAGGACTTCCTTCCCTTTCTTAGGGTCAGGGGAGGGTTTTAAGTACCTTGTGTGTGGGAACACCAGTCAGTGTATCTTTGGGTTTGGGTGCAAGGGTGACAGCTTGGAAAGCTACAGGTAGTTCCTTATTGCTGGGGTCTAAGGGAAAATGTTAATTGGTAGGTGATGGGGCCAGAGCCCAGGCGGGTAGTGAGAGGGTTTGATGTTAGGCTAAAGAATTCAGGGTTTTTCAATTTTTCTTTTTTTTTTTTTTTTTTTTTTTTTTGGTGTTGGGGGTCTGAACCCAGGCCTTCATGCCTACTTTGCAAGTGCTCTACCACTGAGCTGCACCCTGAGCACATATTTTATTTTTTATTTTGAGTCAGGGTCTCCTAAGGTGCACAAGGCTGCCCCTGACCTCGAAAACTTGCAATCCTGCCTCCTCCTCCTGAGTCCCTGGGATTACAGTTGTGAGCCACCTTGCCAGGCCCCTTCAGGTTCTTAATGGGTCCTGCTTCCCTGTCTATCCCCTTCACCTCCACCTTGTTTAGTTCTGTCCTGGTGTCAGTGGTGAAGGCTGGGGAGGTCTTAGAGATAGAGACCAGGTAGAGACCTTTATCAGAGTTTCCAGATTCTTGTCACTGTGAGAGAAACATTTTAAAACAGACAAAGTAAGGAATTGGGTAGAAGTTTTATTGCAGAGGGAAAATACATACTCAAGAGGGAGTCCGGGCTTCTCAAGAGAGCTGGATGCTACAGGCTTTCCCTGGTGGGGATGTGGTACAAGGTTACATAGCTTGATTCTTGACTAGGGCAGTGTGACAAAGGACTTTTGTCTCTGTGAGTGTGTACATGTGGAATTTTTAGGCAGGGTCTTGTGTAGCCCAGGCTTGTTTCAAACTCGCTATCCTGCCCCATCCTCCCAAGTGCTGGGATTACAGGTGTGCACCACTATGCCTGGCTGACAAGGAATACTGTAATTTTTTTGTCATGTCAGGGTGTTGCAAGCGAGGAAATGGGGATGGAGCTGAGTGAGAGATACGGAGATCGAATCTCTCCCTCACTTAAGGTGAGGTCGGGAATAAGAGGACCAGATGTTGTCACTGGCAGGAAACCTTTATTGCTACACACAGGGTTAGTTCACACACACATTCACCCTGGCACACCGATACCTGGCACCTCTGTAGTCGCACCTGATGACACAGATAAGCCTCGCGATCTGTCCGGTCGAGCAGTGTCCTCGGCCTTCCATCCCAATGTCCTTTCTCTCACGGCGCGGAGATGGTGGCGACATGGCGATGGGTCCTCTGTTCGTGGGGGGGCTCAGGGTGACATGGAGTCTGTCATTGCTCAGATTGGGAGAAGCCCGCCTGCTGTCAGGTCTCCTCTCTTATACAGTTCAGTGTGGGGTCTGTGCTCTATCTGGTTATCTTGCATCGACGTCATTGTGCCGCGTGGTTATCAGGGGCCAGGGGCCTAACTTTATCACTCTGGTGCACACATGTCACTTTCCCCTGGAGCAGTCCCAGGGAGGCTCAGGTTGCATCAGCTTTATGGGGTGTCACAGCATTTCACACTTCATGTCTTACACACAGTTTCTCTCATTATTTACTTATACACCTATTACTTATACACACATGGTTATTCCTTACACACTCAGGTTTCACACATGGTTATTCCTTACACACTCACGTTTATTCCTAACACAGGGTATAAATTGGGTCAGACATGATGTCCAGAGTTTGAGCTGTTTTTTCTTTCAGAAGCCCGGTTTGATGGTTATTGATCTCGCGTCTGGCTGCTGTGTGGTTTATAGGTTATAAGTTCCTTCTTATTTTTCTTTGCATTCTTTCCTTTAACCCCTTCCTGTTGCCCTGTCAGTCCTTATTTTATTAGGGCCCAGTCCCTCATCCTTCCTGGACCAGGCTGAGCTCATCTCTGGCCTTGCTTACCTTGCTCCCTTTTTTAGCCCTCATTCTATCCTGGCTCCACTCTTGCCTGTATTGTGACTGGCCAATATCCCTGAAACCTTTATCTAAGTTCTACCTTTAGTGAAACTACTCAAGAGAAGACACTTGGCCATCACACACCGAGGTCTTTTACTCTGGCCCTGTCTTTTCTATGACTACAAGTTGTAATTTTTTTTTGTTGTTGTTGTTATTTTATTTTATGTTATTTTGTGATTGTTTTTTTTGAGACAGGATCTCACTATGTAGAGCAGGCTGGCTTTGAACTCACTCTGATCATCCTGCCTCAGTCTCCCAAGTGTTGGGATTATAGGCATGCTCCACCACGCCTGGCAAAATTGTATTTCTTATGGCTCACATATAATAACAAATGTAAATTTTACTGTGGTTACAATACAGGTCAAGTAGAAAAATATGGGAAAAAAACAACATTTTACACATATGCAATGGCTTAGAATAAAGACTGCTCTAGATCTGGGTGCAGTGGTGTAAGCCTGTCATCCCAGCAACTCAGGAGGTGGAGGCAGGAGGATCACAAGTTCAAGGCCAGAGGCAGCCTGCATAACTTAGTGAGACCCTGTCTCAACATAAAAGTAAAAAATGGCCTGGGGGGTGTGGCTTAGTGGTAGAGCGCTTGTAGAAGCATGCGTGAGGCCCTGGGTTCAACCCCCTGTTGTTGTTGTTAGGTGCCCTCGAGTCGGTATCCAACTCATAGTGACCCTGCGTACAACAGGTGAAACACTATTGTCAGTGCTTCTCTGCTATTCATAAGGTTTTCAATGGTGGATTGATTTTTGGGAGTGGGTTGCCAGGTCCTTCTCCCAAGCCTACAGCACCTGGTGTTCCCAGGTGGTCTCCCATCCAAGTACTAACCAGGCCTGATCCTGCTTAGCTTCCCAGATCTGACGGGACCGGATGCCACAGTGCTATGGCTGCAGGCATTCAACCCCCTAGTACCACAGAAAAATAAATAAATAAATATGAGACTGCTGTAACGCTCTTGGTTAGCTACAGCCAGCATGTTGATAATACGGGCCTCTCCTTTATACCTCTAAGTCAATTTCCCAGGGTGAAAGGTCATCATCCTTCCCCCAAGGATGGCTAAGTGCAACTAAGGCTTGACTGCATGTAATTTTAGAAGAAGTAAATTGAACCATATGATAAAATAAGCTCATTGTCTTTTTTCTTGGGTGACTTGATAGAGGTAGAGGGGAATTAACGGTGTTCAGCTTCTGGACAAAGGTGGATACCTAGATCAGGGAAAACAGCGATCTGTAGTCTTACCTGTCTCCTCCGCAAAACAGTGAGCTTTGTGTAAGGAGTGGTGACCGTGCTGCCATTGTCAAAGAGAATGTGCTAGAAAATCTGTGGTGCAAAGTGTCAGAAGATATATCACCAACCAGCTCAGAAGAAACACAAAGAACCACTTCTAAGTATGGGAAGAGCTTTCCTCCTTTATTGCTCTTTGGAAGTTAAATTTGTTACATAAACAGAGTTTGGCCCTGTCTTTCTAAAGGACAGAGAAACCTCTGTTTTCCAGCTGTGGCTTATCTGTATGGCTGGTCCCCCAGGATCTTGAGGCTCAGTAATCATAGGCTTCAGCCCCATAACCTGCCCTGCCCACCAACTCTTTCTGCTGCTCAAGAGTTCTTGTGTGCAGCAGAAGCCTGGGAAGTGAGGTACTGCATTCAGCTACACGTGCTGTGCAAAAAGAAAAAAAAAAGGCCTTACTAGGATTTGAGTGGTTGAGAAGAGGAACAGACTTAATTGGTTTGGAATTTGATCTTTGAGAGCAAACACAAAACTCCTATCAGTTGCCACCTTCCTCTGGATTCTAAGGTTAAACCCATTTGACCTGTCTCCAAAGGTTCATTAAATGATGCAATTTCTATTCAGGTATCTCTCTGTCTCTCACACACATACACATACACACTTTTTTCCCTAGAAAGGTAGGAGGCTTTGGTGCTTAGCAAAGCCTGTTCAACAGGGTAAGTAGTGTTCTCTTTAGCCATATTCCTTGCTGCAGGGAAGCAATTGAAGTCAGCAGTGTAGATTCCTGCTCCAGGTTTAACTGATTGCTGTGTGTAAGGTGATCCCTAGGAATTTTCTCAGCTTAAAGGGGAGGACGTTCAGGGACTAGAGATGAACTTGAGCCTCCGGTTTTGCAAGAATCTCCCTGTCTCGGTACCAGTTGGCTGAGGTGGGATAGGGTCAGGGTGTGAGATCTGGCAGGTAGGTTTCCCTGGAGAGGAAGAATGTGTCTCTGTCACCTCCTCAAGATGTGCTCTCAGAAGAAGCTGGCTGGTGGGTCCTGTGGACCTTGCCAGTGGGCTAACAAGGCTCCCCAGTCCCTGGGGTAGACTCACTTCTTCAATTCTGGGCAAGCCTGGCCCTGGCTCTGAGGTAGAGCAAAGATGGAAAATGCTAGCATATGGACGTTTGGAGGGTCTTGCTCTAGAGGACCAGCCTGTGCTTTATCCCAGGTGAGAAAGGTGTAGACCTTGTCAGACCCTTCCAGGGAGAAGTGGGATAAAAAACCCACGTGATCCTCAGTTCATGTGCATGTATGCATAAGTGTTATAGGCAGATACAGGGCCAAGAAGACCCTGTGGGTACCCAGCCACAGAGATAGCCAGGGGCAGGCCACCAGCACTTCTTCCTCAGGATCTGCTGCCTTTCCTGCCCAGTGACACAGTGACTGCAACAATGGGCTTAAACATAAAAAAGATCGTGTACATGGCACAGTGACAGGTAGTGTTTCATTCTGTTGTACACAGGGTTGCTATGAATTGGACCGGACTTGATGGCACCTGACAACTGATTCTGCCTTTTCTGAGTGCATTTTCTAGGACTTTCTACAAAGATCCCCTTACTGCTTCTTTTCATGCATTGACTCAAAAGGTGTGCAGGAGGGAGCTTTGGAGATCACCTGGTTCTACCCTTGCATTTTTCACATGAAGAAAGAGGTTCAGGGAAGGAGTAACCCAAGGCCAAGCCAGCAGTGCAACCATGGGCAGGGCCCAGGACTCCTGATTTGCAGACCAGGCATCTGTGTTCTGCCCCGGGAGGGTACAATGTATTACTCATTCAGCGGGTGTTCAGGACTACTGACAGTTGGGCTAGTGTTGGCAATTAGAGCCGTTCCCACATTCAGGGAGCTTGCTGGGGGTTGAGGGGAAAGGCAAGGAAATTTAGGTACAAATTGAGTTAGTGGTCACCAAAAAGGTTCATCCCAGAGACGGATCTGTCTCAGATCATTTTAGATGTGACTCCTGTCTCTTCACGCTGGGTCCCTGAAGGCTGTGGCTGTGTCTTCCATAGTTCGCCTACCTCAAGCTTGCTGGAGTCAGTCCTCAGGGATTGTGGCTGACAGTGTGGTTTGCTGGCCCAGCTGGCCAGAGGATAGGTTTTGGTGTGTGCATTAGCCACATTGTCATGAGCACTCATTTCTTGCCATATCTGAAGCCAGAGGAAGAAGGCAGGGAGTTGGCCATGTTGGGTAGCCTCCATCTGCCGAGGTTCATCTCCTCCTGGGCTTTGACTTGCAGGTTGGTGCTTAGCGTGATCTGCAAGGATGGGACAGGCCCAGAGAGGCAAATCTTTTGGCTCCCAGGAGCACCCTACACCACTTTTTGCCTAGGGTTCCAGCTCACAAGCATCTTTGCACCCGGTCCCCTGCTACCATTCCCTCCAGTCAGTCAGCCGGCTCCACTGCAGTAGCTCCCTGCACTCCCTGGTCTCTCCGCCACCAGGGCCCCTCTGTACGTCAGGAGCACCGTCTTTCCCAAATTGAAACTCCTGGCTCTCACTGCCCTTAACATTCTGGCTGAGATCTGATTTTTGCAGCCTTACCTCCTGGCCCTCTCAGCTCCCCCATCACACTTTAGCTTCACTACTAAGCTACTCCCTGTTCCCCAAATCTGCCACTCTCCTTCAGTCCTTTTCACCTGTGCATGATTGCTTCTTTTGCAAAAAGTTCTTGTATATCCTCAATATTTAAAAAAAAACTTTTTTTTAACAAGAAAAGAAAAAGATAATCTTCAAGTCTAACTTCTGCATATAAGTGAAAACATGTTTGGTTTTTTAGAGGAAACGTTGTTAATTCACTTAAGATGATCTCCAGATCCATCCTTTAAGCTGCAGATGCTGTAATTTCATTCTTCTTTGTGGCTGTGTAGTATTCTATGGCATATATATATGTGCGCGCGCACACACACACACACACATACACATATACCACATTATTGCTCCTTCTTTTGAAGTCATTTTCTCCTGTCTCTGGAAAAAGCGCTTGCCTTTCAGGACTTAGACTGAATGTCATATTATCTGTAACATCGTATCTGAGACAGTCACTGAGCTGCCGCAGCCCTGGTTGCAGCCCTTCCTTATGACATTGCCACATTACATGGTAACTGTCCTATGTGGAGAGGACACACTGTGCCCCCAGAAGCTCAGACTGTGGATGCCCTTGGCAGCCCCAGCATCTGGCCTAAGATCTACCATGTGGTGCCCTCTGTGCACTGTTTGGTTGAATGTGTGCATGAAGATGGTGCTATTCTGCTTTAGATCCTAAATCCTAACAGAGATTTATGGCTCCCAGAACTGCAAGTCACTGGACCCCCACATGGATCCAAGGGCCTCATGTCCAGCTGCTGCCACACCCTTGGTGGAGAGAAAATTCCATGTTCTCCTGGGTGTCACTGGCAGTGTCGCTGCCCTGAAGTTGCCGCTCCTGGTGTCCAGGCTTTTGGACATTCCCGAGGTGAGTATCCTCTTTAGACAAGGGTGGGGCCTTGAGCACTAGAGGGTCACTGCTCCTGAGCCAGCTCATTTCTGCAGAGCATGGGGTTTTGTTTCCTTAATCGTGGGTGTGGAGGTCCTGTGTGTGTGTTGGTGTGTGGGGGGTACACAGGAGACAGACCAGTGTGGGAGCTGGGGTCTATCAGGTGCTATGGACAGAGCGTGTGGGGAGATGAGAGGGTGTGGGTCCCCACCCACTGACCTGGAGACTGCATGAGGTCTTTGGGAGGAGGGCTGCAGCAGGATCTCAGCCCCCCTTGCACCTTGGCATCCTCCAGCCTGGCTCTCACTCTGTCCCCGACACCGACACCGACACCGACACCGTGGCTCTGTTCTCTCTGTCTTGTGAGACACAATGCTTGTTAAACGCACCAAGTCCTTGGGGACTTCTTGTGGCCTAAGGCTTTGGTTTCAGGCTTTGTTCCCCCAGGTGTTCAGAGATGCCCTGGAAGCCTTGACTGAGTGTTGACTGGGTGGGGGACTCACGCCCCCTGTTCTTGGCCTGGCCATCTCAGCTTTGTTTTTTGTTTTTTTTTTTTTGTTTTGTTTTGTTTTTGTTGTTGTTGTTCTTGTTGCTGTTTAGCTAGGCAAGATCTCTACCACTGAGCTGTACCCCAGCTTCTCTTTTATTTTTTATTTTGAGACAGGGTCTCACTAGGTTGTACAGGCTGCCTCTGGTCTCAAGCCTGCGACCTGCCTGAGCTTCCCAAGTAATTGGGATTACAGACGTGCGCCACAGCACCTGGCTTGACTGGTTTTATGTATTGGAGTGGTGGGGCAGATGTCCAAAGTCTTAAATAATGTGAGTTCCAACAGGTAGTAGCCTTACTTCCTAGGCTGGCCTCCAGAGATCTCTGTGGATCTGTGTCACCTCCCCCTGTCTCAGCTGCTACCTAATGACCATTGCTTTGGGTGGGTTCTTGTCATCCTCTGCTACCCTTCTGCTCTTCACCTTTCAAATTCTATGCATTCACACACCTTCCGTGCCCTCCCCAGGCCATGTGGTTTGGTTTCCCTCATTTACTTAATTTTTTTATTTTTATTTTTATTTATTTATGTGTTATTTTTTTTTAGACAGGCTCTTACTGTGTAGCCCAGGCTGGCCTTGAATTTGTGATCCTCCTGCCTCAGCCTCCCGAGTGCTGGGATTACAGGTGTAATCCTGGCTGGGTCCTCTCCTTTTAAACTCAATTGACATAGACGTATAAGTACCTTGAGCACTGTCTGTGTTATTGAACACGAGTTTTGGTGGGGCGGGGGCAGTGTAAAGTCACTGGGAGCCTTGCTGTGCATTTTCCTTGCAGCTGATGTGGCTGTACCTGGACTGGCCAACAGGGGGCAGTGCTCTCTCACAGACTACCCTGTGGGGCCTGCCTGCAGGGCCCAGGAAGGCTTGTTTCACTTTTTTTTGCCTTCCACTAACTTCTATGCAGAAGGACACCCCTTGTTGGCTCCCCCAGGCCAGGATAAGCAGTGAAGCTGCCAGCCAGGGATGCCAGCCAGGGCAGAGCAGGGAGTGGGGAGAGCCTGGTGGCCGCTGTGAGGCTGGGAGCTGTGCTTTCCAGTCGGTGCTGCCTGGGCCAGGCCACCCCCTCGTGTTCCCAGAGCCAGTGGTGGGAGCCTGCCAGCCAGAGCCATGAGGGCGGGAGGCCTGGAAGGGGTTACAGCAGGGACCGCCTCTGCCACCACCCCTGGGGAGGGTGGGAGCCCTGCAGTTCCTTTTCCCATCGCCCCAGAGCAAGTGGATTTCCGGTGGGCAGCTGGGGGCAGGGAGCCCAGCCACAGAGCACAGGGGATGGCAGCCCCACCACTTCCTCTGCCCACGCAGCCTGTGTTTGGAGGGGTGTGGGACAAGAGGCTCTCCTCCACCCCAGGCTTTCAGCCCAGGCCCCTGGAGGAGAGACCCTGTCTGGAAGGGGACCTGGCCCCCTCTCTCAGGCCAGCACTGAAGCCCAGGCAAGGCGGCCAGAGGGTCCTGAACCAGGACGGAGACGCACAGGCTGGCTCTTGAAGCCTGCTGTTCTTGTTTCAGACTAGAGCTGGTTCCTGCTGCCCATCCCGCAGGCACTTGTCACACTCCATGAGATGTTGGCTGGGGACAGAGAACACAGATAACAGTTTGTTGTCTTGTGCCAGCGACTGGGCGCAGAACTTGGCACGCAAAGCCCCTCGCTGCACGCGTTTTCCGTCCACCATCCCCTGCTCTGTCATGCATCCACCCGCAACCATAGCCCCCTGCTCCTGTGAGGGTCCCTGTCCTCTTAGCCTGCAGATAGGCAGCGTGCCGGCTTTGCTGGCCGGGGCCCCTGAGGTGTTGGTAACCAGCGCTGACCCCTGGATTGCTGGCGTTGGCCCCTCATGGTGGCCTTTCCTCAGCAGCCCCCACATTCTGACTCCCATCCCAAGCGGTACTGAGCTCCCCACTGCCTGCTTCTCAGTGACACCCAGGAGCAGCTTTTGTTCCTTGGATCTGTCACTTTCAGCTCTCGGCCTCGGGTCACATGACAGGGCCTGCCCAAGCTCCCTTCAGGACACTCAGCTTTTGACTGGTCAGGGAGCAGGTGGGTGTGGGCTGCAAGGAGAAGGGCGATTCAGCAGACCTGGCTCATAACTGCTCCTGATCCATCCCGCAGGTGTCCCCAGGAAGCCACTAGTGTAGAGGCCACTGTGTCGTCAGCTCACAGCCAGACCAGGAAGACAGAAGGCCAATGGTAGGGGGTGGATTTAGCCACAGGTCTCACATGGCAGCAGTTGGGGGGAGCACCCACCAGCAAAGGAGTTCCGGAGCTTTACTGAGGTGGGGGGAGTAAGTGCAGAGGTGGCGGGGGGTGGGGACAGCTCAACCTCTGGAGAGGCAGCAGAGCAGGGAGGGTTCAGGACTCTGGGTCTAGGGGCAGGTCTGTTCATTTTAGCCTCAGGTTTCTTATCTGTGCTGTGAGGGGAGGCAGGCACTCAAGTGATCCACCCCCAGGGCCTCTTTTGGCAGGGGGCCAGGTAGAAGACTCTAGATGTGAGGGCACCTGCAGCACCACTGTGGTGCCCAATCCCATCAGATCTCCGAAGCAAAGCAGGGTCGGACCTGGTTGGTACTTGGATGGGAGACCGCCTGGGGACACCAGGTGCTGTAGGCTTGGAGAAGGATCTGGCAACCCACTCCCAAAAATCAATCAGCCATTGAAAACCCTATGAATAGCAGAGAAACACCAACAACAGTGTTTCATCTGTGGTACCTAGGGTCGCTATGGGTCGGACACCCACTTGACAGCACCTAACAATAACAGATGGGAGGGCAAAAAGGATGGACGAGGGCCCAAAGATAGCCTCAGAGAAGGTCTTGGGGCTTGGGGGATGCAGGGATTTGGCAGTTCCCTTGTCAAGTAAGTGGGGAGCAGCTACATCTCAGTTGTCAGCTCAGTTTTTGCCTTTTGGCCGGCAGGCTGCTCTACAACCTTCAGACTTAGGAGGAGAAGTCGCTTTTCAGGGCAGGTGTCAGCAGGGCTGAGACCCAGAGGAGATTTCTAAAGGTGAGGAAATCCCCCACTAAGCCAACTGGTCGGCCTTGGGCTTAGAGAAGGGTAAGTTTCTAGAATGTCCACGAGGACATCCAGGACTGCTAGCCGTGAGGAAAGAGGGACTCACTCCTATGTGTTGTGAAATCAATTCTCTGGAGGCGCACTTGTCAGTGTGTTTGTTGCCCTTAACTCCTGCATAGAATTAAACCCTGTGCTCACTGAACTTCACCGTACGTATGAGAATCGCACTGTAGCTTTGTTTATAATTTTTTTCTTATTTATTTACTTATTTACTTATGTTTAATGATAAAGACAAAAAAACATCTAAAATCGAGGCTTCTGGAAGAACCCTTTGTTCCTGCCCATCTTCTGTCTCTCCTCAAACTTGACGTTGGCCTCCCGTCTTGCCTTGCATTTAAGAGCTGGGTTTCTGGAGACATCCTTGTTGATGACAGTTTTGTTGACAGGGATATCCACAGAGTACCTTGTGAGCATGAGGCGACTGCGGTTATAAACTTTCACAAAAGACTTGATTTTTGACCTCTTGGCGATTTTCTTCTTGCCCATGGCAGCTGTCACTTTGCAGGGATAGCGGTCAATTCCAGCTACCAGAGCATGGCTGTAGGGGCGGTCTGAGGTATCATCCTCCATGTCCTTTGCGATAACAGTTTTGCGTCCAGAGCAGCGTCCAGCCCAGAGCAGCACCACTTTCCTGGGTTTCATGACCTTGCCCATTTCAACAGCAGCTACCCACTCCACAGCAGAAAAAAAGCATTGTTTATCATTTAAAACATAACTGGAAACCAACCAAATGTCCCCCAGTGGAAAGCAATGGTACACTTAGGGTGCAGCTTCTCGGTGGGTTACGTGGCAGTGGTTCAGCAGAAGGGGCTGGCTCCCTCCATGCTGAGGTGGGACAGTCCTCAGGATAGAAGCGCAGGAGGTGGCACACTGTGCCCTCGGGCCAAGTGTAGGCCATGGCCTGCCTTTGTATTGTTGTTGTTGTTGTCAGGTGCTGTCGAGTCGGTGCCCGACTCATAGCGACCCTCATAGGGTTTTCAATGGCTGACTGTTTCGGGATTGCCTTGGGAGTGGATTGCCAGGTCCTTCTCCCATTTTTGCGGTGCTGGGAATTGAACTCGGGACCTCAGAGACTGCAGTGCAGTGCTCTATCAACTGAGCTAAATCCCAGGCCCTGCCTTTGTATAGGCTGCAGCTAAAAATGATTCTACTTTTTATTTGCAGTGGTGGGGATCAGACCCCAAGGGCCTTGTTCACTTGCCTACCACTGAGCTCTGTCCCCAGCCCCAATTTATATATTTTTAAATGGTTAAAAGAAATCAAAAGAAAAGTGGTAGTCTGTGACATAAAAGTGACAGTGAATTCAGATTGGTGTCCACCTTTCTTTTGTCTATTGCCTGTGGCTGCATCGGTGCTCTTCCAGAGTTGAGAGGTTGGGACAAAGCCGAAAATATTATCTAGTCCTCTGTAGAAAACGTTCACCAGCCCCTGGTTCGCGCATCTGAGTTACTGCCTGCAGGGTTTCCTTGGGAGGTGGTTACCCTTGTGGAGGGAGATGTATTTTTTGTTTTGTATCATTCTGTTCAGTTTTCATTCTCTAACCTATTTGTATATTGGTTTTATTTATTTGTTCTTGTAAGTCAGTGGGATTTGGGGTGGGGGATACTATGGAACATATTTTGTAATCGTATGGGGTTTTTTGTTTTGTTTTTTGTTTGTTTGTTTAAAAGTGCTCACTGGGAAAAGAAACACAGGATAAAACCAGGTTGGCTTGGAGTTTGTCTTTCTTTTCAGGCAGGGGCCACCTGCCTGTGCTGTGGTCTTGCTGTGCAAACTCTGCCGGCTGTATGTGTGCCTCTGATGGCTTGGCTCACCCCCTCTCCCCCGCCCCAACCTGCAGCCTCCCCTGCTGCTCTAGGGAGTGAGCTCTGTAGGGCGCTAGTCAGAGGCAGCCCTGCGCCTGGGCCGAGGGTCCTGCACCCTGGTGTCCCTCCCGGGCACTCCGGCACAGCATCTGTGTGGAAAGCCTCTGTAGGCTGCCTGTCTGGTTTCATTCTTGTGAATTTTCTTGAGTTGGGGAAGGTCACGGGAGGATTAGCCGAGGTGACCAGAACACTAGCTCCCTGGGAGGCCCGTGAGAAAGTAGCTGTTTCCTGCAAAGCCTGGTGGGTAAAGAAGAGTTACAAAGCACTGGTCTGGCCCAGAGAGCTGGATGAGCCCTTAGAAACCATGTGGTCAGAGAGAACCCACGGGTGGAGAGGAAGAGGAGCTGACCCCGCCTGCCACAGATCTCCCAGCCCGTGGAATGGGCTGCAGGCTGTTTTCCTGCCTCCAGCGAGTGAGCAATCCTGAGACGCTGAGACCTGGAGTGCGGGTCCTCTCTGCTCAAGCTCACCCATGTGCAAAGGCGAGAAGCCCCAGGAAGTCCTGGACCCTGGCTGAGTCCGCCCTGCTCTCTAGTCATGGTTCTGTGTGTCCCACCTCAGCCAGGAAGAGGCCTGGCTGAGGGCAGAGCTCCTGTCTTGTCAGCTCCGGCCCCTGTAGCGTGTGTTAGGGTCAGCAAATGTTTGCTGAGCCAAGGCTCCACTGTGGGAGATCAAGACACCCATTCAGGGGCTTGTTAACGAGGCCACCTCCACAGCCCTGGGTGCTGAGAGTCCTTTCTCCAAAGTGTACCTGCTACCCTCGTGTTCGGGTTGGAGTCAGCTTCTTGGCTGACCACCAGGCCCTGGGCACAGGTCTGGAGCATGCCAGTGTCAACACTGATCGGCCCAACGTCAGTGTCCTCTGCAGTGCACTTCAGCTCTGCTGTGTCGCCTCATCACAGGTTAAGGCCATGGGCCCTGCTTCCCCTGGAGAATCCTCCTGTCGCTCCTGTGGCGGCACCATCACACCCGCGCTAGGAGCACCCACTCTTCTGGCCACTCAGCTGCGGGTTCCAGCCGGGCTCTTCTCCTTTGGATATACAAGTGCTGTGCTATCCAGTGTGGTAGCTGCTACCACAGCAAATGGAAATTAATTAGAATTAAGTAAAACAAAGAATTAAGTTCTTCAGTCCCACCAGCCACACCTCGAGTGCTTAGTGGCCATGCGTGGCTAGCAGTGACCGTGCTGGACAGCACAGGCAGGGCTTGTTTCCATCATTGTTGTGGTAGATAATGCTGTAGCGCATTGGCTGTCCATGGGGGACGGGGTTGCCTCCCAGGGGACTGTAGAATTCTGCGGTGCATGGGTGGCTGTTATATTCTCAGCCCTGCTTTCACCAGGACCCACAGGGGTATAAAGAACACGCTGCAGAGTTCCTGCCCTCCAGGCGTTTCCACCCTGCCAGGACTCCTTGGCATCTACTGGGAAAAGGTCAGAGTAAGTGAATGAGCAGTCTGAGTTATTTAGTACCTCAGAAGGTAACACCACATGCTTTTGTTCTTGTTTTCAATGTGTACAGACCCAGGGCCAAGCCCTCGCCTCCAGAGTGAATGAAGATGAAAGAACAAAGCCCGAGGGCCTGATGACTCAGATCAAGTGGCATCCCTCTAGAACCAGAAAAACTAGTCTGGGCCTGCCCAGGCCCCGGTCCTTGTCACCACCTCCCTTAGCGGCAGATTCAGAGGGGGTGAGGGAAGGGTGGAAGGGAAGGACCTGCCCATCACATGCTCCTCACGTGACTTCTTAGGTGAGGACGTCTCCCTAGGAAGCTAGCTGACAGTGTGACCTTACAGCCTGGGAGGGTAGCCAGAGAGCAGGCCAGCTGAGCGGTTGGGCAAAGAGCTTGGAGGGCAGACATCAGGCAGAGCTTGCCCCCCGTGGGAGGCCTAATGGGCTCCTGGTCGGAGTTCCGCAGGGGCCGGCGGGGTGGCAGTAGTATGGAAGCCCTGAGACCTGGAAGGGAGGATAGAAATGAAAGAAAGGGTGGAGGCAAGAGGGGCAGGGAGCCCCCAAGCAAGGGCAGTACCAACTTGGGAATGTTTCTGAGCTAGTGCTGGGCAGCGTCCTCCTTTTGAGAGCTGGGGAGAGCATGGGAGCGAGACCTGCAGGAAGCACCTTCCGGATTTCACAGTAGAGACAGGATGAGCCAGGGACGGTTTTAAACAGCCAGTGGGTCAGGATGGTTGGGAGACTCGTAGAGGTGAAAGATAGAGGCCTGCTGTGGGGCTCACCCCTTGTAAACCCAGCAACTCGGGAGGGAGGCAGGAAGAGTTCGAATTCAAGGTCGGTCTGGGGTACGTAGTGAGACCCTGGTTCAAAAAAAGAAAGAGAAATGAGAGCTAGTGACCGGCATGAGGGCAAGGAGGCAGTGTGTGAGCAGCGACTTCAGGGCCACCTGGGCAGCCTGCTGTTGAAGGAGTTGGAAAGCAGTGACATGGGAAGGAGGACACACCCAGAAGCAGGTGCCACGGGGAGGAGGAGCTTAGGGGAAGCTGGGGAGGACCTGGAGGGCTGTCGCTTACATTTGGGGAAAGAACAATGGAACAGCGTCTGGTGCTGGAGGCCAGCGGTTCAACATTAGTGGGGGACAGGGAGACATGGGGAGGATCCCTTGAGTCCCATTTCATTTCATCCTCTCTTTTGAGTTTGAGAGTAGGACTGTGGGAATGGAGGAGGTAGACATGAGTGACACACAATGACATGGGTGTATAGACATATCACAGTGAACCCCATTCGACTGTACACTAAGAGATCATCACTACTACCAAAAAAAAAAAAAGGTACATTAAAAAAAAAGTAGGACAGTGGTAGGAGAGACCCCACCCTAGACTGGGTGATTCATCTGACTGGGGCAAATTTTGATCTGGGGTGCCGAGGTCACAGAGTTCCATTGGTGGCCTTCAGGGTGTGTGAGAAACATCAGAGGGGTCAGGGCCTGGAGATGGCTGTTGTCCTTTTGTCAAAAAGGTGAAGGAGCCAGGCCTGTAATTTCAGCTTTCCAGAGGCTGAGGCAGGAGGATCCTGAGTTCAAAGCTAGCCTGGACTGTGTAGCCAAATCTTATCTCAAACAAACAGACTGGAGGAGATACCACAGACAAGGCTTATGAGTGCTTAGAAAAGCATTTACAAAACAGCTATTGTCACTGGGTCTAGATAGAGCTCACTAGGAGTAAGGCATTTTAATTTCAGTTTATGTCTTGGATTTAAGGTGCGAAGTATTTTTCGATTTACATGAGCTCTCTGTTGGCATTTTAGGACATTCCCCTGAGCCACCTGAGGACATTGTCAGCTTGTTTATACCGAGTGAAAGACGCAACTTAGAAAGGGTTCATTCTTGATTCTTTCTCACCTCCCACTCCCGCCCCTGCTCACAGCCTGTGGACCTTGTGGAAGGTCTCTTGACCTTGACCTTATCTTGTTTCCAATTTGGATCCGTCTTTCTGTGAGTTACCGATGGTGGTCTAGAGCAACAGCATTGAGATCTCAGGAGCTGCCTGTAGACTGAGCAAACTGTGGGCCAGCTGTAGTAAGGGGGAATTTATCAGAGAACTGTGAGGGACCACTTTTGGAAGCAGAAAGACGATGCGTGGGTGTAGTCTGGGGCTGGTAGCTTAGGAGCGGCATGGATGAGAAGAGGTTTTTTGAGTTTTTGCCGATTGCAAAGTCCATATACATCAGCAGTGGGATGTGGCCACCCAAGGAGCCAGTGTGGGCTCAGCTTCATCAACAGACACTCGGGGCCGTGGTGCTCTGGTTTTATGGTGAGCCTGCTGGGGGACACCTACTCGGACCCCTCCAGGCAGAATAAATGGCACCTACCTTTGGGTTCTTCAGTTGGAAATTTAACTTTTTTTTTGTAATTTTTTTCCCTTTCTATCTTTCTGTTCTTTCCTTCTGGAATTTATCATTAGTCAATTTTTTTACTTCCTGGGTTGGTCTTCTGATTTTCCCAAGTTTTTCCTAATATTACCCATCTTTTTATCTTTTTTGTTCTACTTTCTGGAAAATTTCTTCTAAACTTGTATTGAATTTTTTATCTCACTATAATTTTAATGGGGCTGGGGTTTAGCACACTTGATAGAATGCTCCTCTGCACACTCTGAGGACCTGGTTTGATGCCTAGCACCACAAAAATAATGAGGATGTGGCAATCTCTGAGGACCTGGTTTGATCCCCAGCACCGCAAAAACAGGAAAAGGACGTGGCAATCCACTCCAGAAGCAATCCCAAAACAGTCAGCCGTTGAAAACCCTATGAAGGTCGCTCGCTATGAGTCGGACCCCATTCAATGGCACCTAACAACAGCAACAACAAATAATTTTAATGTCTGACTTCTTTTCTGCTCCCTGAATATTCACTGTTTTAAAAACAGCATTATGCCCTTGTTTCTTGGGTGTGATTCTTCACCTCCACATTTCCTTCTTCCTGTGATGTCTAGACTTTTCGTTTTCTGTTTGTTTAATCTTGTTCTCTCACTAGAAGGCTATCCTCAAATGCCTGGTACTCCTTGGCTATTCCTATTTGGGTACAAAAAACAAGTTGGAAACTGTCTCTATTGCCAGGGACTCAGCTGGGACTGAGATGTTCTATTGGGGATCCCTGGAATTTAATACTTGAAGGTTTCCTTTCCTACCACACTACTGTGCTCCCAGGGTCATTTGGGTTTTCCAGAAAAGTCTCCTGCCTGGTACATTCAGTGTTCTTAGGGTCAAGTAGGGGAAGAGGGCTCTGGCCTCTAGGCAGTCTATAGATACTCAACTTCTTTTTTTGTTTTTCCCCTGGATCGAACCCAGGGCCTCATGCCTGGTAAGCAAGTGCTCTACCACTGAGCAGCACCTCCAGCCCCATGTTTGAAATTTTTTATTTTGAAGCCAGGCATGGTAGCACATACCTTTAATCCCAGTGACCCAGGAGGTGGAGGCAGGAGGATTAAGCGTTCAAGGTCAGAGACAGCCTATATAACTTAATGAGACCTTGACTCCGAACAAAAAGTAAAAAATGAGCTGGGAGTGCAGCCCAGTGAAAGAGCACTGGGAAAGTATGTGTGAGGCCCTGCCTTCAACCCCCCAAGTACCACAAACAACAACAACAAAATAAAATAAAAATTTTAATTTTGAGATAGGGTCTCACTGAGTTGCCAAGGCTGCTTCTGGCCTCAAACTCTTGATCCTCCTGCCTCAGACTCCTGAGTATCTGGGATTACAGGTGTGTGCCATGGCACCTGGCTAGATATTCACTTCTATTCCAGGACTCCTTTGGCCTCTGCTTACCAAGTGTTCTTGAGTTTGGCAACTCAGACTTCTGGGGTGAAGAAAAGTGATATGTCTGGCACTTGGGACGGAAGGAGGCTAGGGGACTTTAACTCTTCTGCCCATGGTGGATCTGTCCTGTGTTCAGCTCTGCCTCCTGCCCTCCTTCCCAGGAGCTTAATGCTTCCGGTTCCTGAGCCTTTCCTGTCTCCTTGTGGCTGACAGGCTTGTTTCTCAGCTGGTTTGCAGGCTATTGGTATTTGGGTTTTTCTTTCTTTGCCTGCCTGCCTGCCCGCCCGCCTGCCTTTCTCTCTTTCTCTCTTTCTCTCTCTCTCTTTTTCTTTCTTTCTTTCTTTCTTTCTTTCTTTCTTTCTTTCTTTCTTTATTTCTTTCTCTTTTTCTTTCTTCCTTCCTTTCTTTTCTTTCTTTCTTTCCTCCCCACCCTCCTCCTTCTCTCTCTCCTCCCCCTTCCTGTCCCTCTCCTCCTTCTCCTTCTCCTTCTCCTTCTCCTTCTCCTTCTCCTTTTCCTTCTTTCCCTTTCCCCTTCCATTTCCCTTTCCTTTCCTTTCCTTTCTTGTGGTACTTGGGAGTTGGACTCACGCCCTGACACATATTTTGCAAGTGCTATAATGCTGGGCTACACCCACAGCCCATTTTTTATTTTTATGTAGAGTCAAGGGTCAGGGTCTTGCTAAGTTACAAGGGCTGTTTCTGCCCTGGAACCCGCAGTCCTCCTGCCTCTGCCTCCCTCGTCACCAGAATTATAGGGATGTACTACTGAGCTCAGCGGTATTTGGTTTTCTAATCTCATTTCATCTGATCTGGTCTCCTCTGCTAATGGTCTTCCTTCCACTTCCATCTGCCAAAAATGTGTTGCCATGTCTTAACTGCTGTTGATTTTTCTCTTCTTCTCCTTGTTCTTGAAAATTTAATCTGTCTTATTTAACTGAAAGCTTATTATCTTTTTCTCTCAGTACGAGGCTTTGAGCCTAGGGCCTCTTACATACTAGGCAAGCACTCTACCCCAGTGTTACACCCCAGCCCTTTTTAATTTAATTTAATTTAATTATTATTTATTTATTTATTTATTTATTTATTTATTTATTTTGCGGTACTAGGGGTTGAACCCAGGGCCTCGTGCTCGCATGCTTTGCAAGTGCTGGACCACTGAACTGCACCCTCAGCCCCCCCCCCCTTTTTTTTTCTTTTTTGAAACAGGATCTCACTAAGTTAGTGAGACTGCCTCTGGTCTCGAACTTGCGATCCTCCCACCTCTGCCTCCCGAGGCGCTGGGATTACAGGCGTGCGCCACTGTACCCGGCACTTATTTATTTTTAATTTTTAAATTTTTTTGGTACTGGAGGCTGAACCCAAGGCCTTGCAGATGCTTTTTGCAAGAGCTCTGCCTTGAGCATGCCATTGTGCACACACCTGTAATCGGAGGCAGGAGCATCCTGAGTTCAATGCCAGAGGCAATTTAGCAAGACTGTTTCAAAGTGAAAAATGAAAAAATAGGAGTTAAAGGTGCCACTCAATAGTAGAGCACTTTCCTAGTGTGCACAAGGCCCTTGGTACAACTCCCCCAGGGCTGCAAAATAAAGAAATAATAAAAAGGGGGACTGGGGTACAGTTCAGGGGTAGAACATTTGCCTAGCATACATGAGTCTCTGGGTTCAATCACCCATTGCTGAAATTTTTTTTTTAATTTTTAAATTTTTTTGTAGTACTGAGGGTTGAACCCAGGGCCTCGCACTTGCATGCTCTGCAAGTACTGTACCACTGAGCTGCACCCCCAGCCCATTTTTTTTTACTTTTTTTGAAACAGGGTCTCACTATATTACACAGACTGCCTGCCTCTGGTCTCAAACTGGCGATCCTCTTACCTCTACCTCCCGAGTCACTGCAAAAAAAAATTTTTTTAAAGATGGTAGAAGTCCTAATATGATAAATATATAATAGACTACAGGGCTAGGGTTTAGCTCAGTTGGTAGAGTGCTACTCTGTGCTCTCTGAGGCCCTAGCTTTGATCCCCAGCACTGCAAAAATAGAAGTACTTGGCAGCCCACTTCCGAAACAATCCCGAAACAGTCTGCCACAGAAAACCCTATGAATAGAAGGGAAGCACTGACACAGTGCCGGGCACATCACAGTGCTAGGGAGTGCTTTGTTCTGTTGTACACAGGGTTGCTATGAGTCGGACCCGACTTGCTGGCATCTAACAACAGCAACATAATGGGTTACACTCCTGATCAAAATTTAGATTTTTATCTTGGATTTTGTTTAGGGGGAAGTTATAGTCATGTGCCGTGGCACCTGGCTACTTCTGCCATCTTATTTAGTGCTTTCTCCTTACAACGTCTTCTCTCTGTTGTTGCTTTTCTTTCCTTTGTTGTATAGATTGAGCTTTCTTCTCTTGGTTTGAAAGCTATTCATTATTCTTCTCATGGTTACGCTAGCTTATTACACCCCACGCTTGACCTTATCACTGTCTTGTGTCTTCCCCATGAAGAAGTTAAGACTTGCAGCATGGTCCCCCGCTCTTTGTGCTCCCTGCCTATGCAGGTCCAGTGGCTTCTGCAGGGTTGGGCTTGGAGACACAAGGCTGCCCTGCTCATTTGCCATCCAGCTAAGGCCTGGGCAGGGCTTCTTCAGGGATGTCCTAGAGGGGCCTCTCACACCCAGCAGCGGTAAGAATTTGTATAGGTCCGGGGCTGGTAGCCTCTAAGCAACAGTGTGGTGGAGAGTGGACAGCTGAGTTGAGCTGGGAACCCCAGGTCTTCTGCAGCCTTCCCCCTGAGATGCCCGCCCCCTGACCCCACCTTTGTGCAGAGCTCATCTGCCCCTGCCCTGTGCAACAGCAGGGAGCAATTGCAGGGAGGAGGCCTGGGGACACCATGGGGTTGAGCTCACATGGGCACGCCCATCACAGGGCCACCAAAGAGGAGCCTTGACCAGCGCCACCAAGTCCTTACCAAGTAGGAATGTGGATCTAGCAGCACCCGCCCTTCAGTTTTTCTAGAGAAGGCAGGACATTGGATTTCCTATGTGAAATCTTCCAGTTTATATGTTAGCTCAAAAATGTTTACAACCCTGTGCGGCCGTACAGCACGTCTGCAGGTGGCTCTGGTTGGGTGCTGCCGCCCTTGCCCACTTGTCCTGGTGAGTGAGGCTGGTCATATCACCTCCCTGGATGAACAGGGCCTGATTTGAGGACCTGATTCCTCAAAGATGTGACTTTATACACCCTTCCCCTCCCAGCCACTTCCTCTGCACCCCTTCCTTACCTGCCAGCTTGTTAGTCTGATGTCTTGTCCAAATGACAGCCACCCAGTTGAGGGTCCTTCACGCCCCCTGCACTGTTTCTCACAGGCATCCATCCCTTCATGCAGAAGAAGCACCCTCTTTGTACCAGTGATTTCTTCTTAAATGGGTGTGTGAAGGCAGACTCACTTGCCCTCCGTGAGCATGGGGCACACAGGCTTGGTTTTTCTGGAGTCTGGCCACAGCCGGAGCCCCTGAGGCCTAGTTCCTGGAAGTGTGTGAGGAGACTCTCTCTGCCTTCTCGCAGGGATGCACGTGCAGATGCTACAGGCCAGCCCTGGCCTGCAGAGGGCGGGCTGCAACGTGGCCTGTGAGCCACCTTGGTCGGCCCCTCCTGCCTGCGGTAGCCTTCACAGCCCATTCCATGAGCTCCCTTCCCGTCACCCTCTTCCTGGGGCCCGTGGCCTCACGCTGCCTGAGTGGCAAGAGCCTGCCACTTTCTATACACTGAGCAGTCGGTGACTCATTCCTTAGCAGCCCCTCAGATAGGGAAGTGAAAGAGCCGCACCTGGCCGGGCCTGACCTCTGGGTGACAGCGGAAGTGGCTGTGCAAACACAGGGCTTGCTGCCGAGGAGGGGAAGTCCTGTCGGAAGGCGAGCATCTGGCTCCGCGGGCCCTCGTGTGGCCTCCAGGCCTGTGGCTCTGGTAACGGTTTCTCCCTCTCTTCCTCCCTCTCCCTCCATTTTCTCTTGGCGACAGCTGGAAGTCACAGTGGTCACAACGGAGAGAGCCAAGCATTTCTACAGCCCCCAGGACATTCCCGTCACCCTCTACAGTGATGCTGATGAATGGGAGGTCAGTGCCGGGCGCCCCTCTGACTTCCATTGCATGTCCACCAGCAGAACAGAGCTGTCTTCCCTGCAGCCTGTGGTCCTGGCAGCCGGAGCAGACAGGCTGGGCTCAAGGCAGCGGTCAGGGCCATCTGCACAGAGACGATGAGGAAAACATCTGTGTAGCTTCTGGCCTGCGGGAGGCCCGAAGTCCCCGCCCTCCCCAGGCAGAGCTCAGCGTTGGCCACGTGCCCGAGGTTGAGTGTCCTTGTACTTATCTGGCTGATGAAGCCACAGAGGAGCTCTGTTCCCACCACCCCATCCATGTGGCCCTCAGCATCGGCCATCCGGGGCGCCTTGCTTCCCACGGCTGCTGAGCTCTGCCTCTGCCCCTCTGCGGAGGGGTGGGCACTGGCTGATTTGCCAGGCGCAGAGCGTGGGCCTCACAGGGGTGCCCTGCCAGGCATTTGAAAACATTCTCAGCCTTGAACATTTCTGGCTGGCCTGCCCTGCCCGCTCCTCCAATTCTCACCACCCCAGAGCCCTTCCACTGGCTTGGACAGACCCAGCATCCGCCTCAGGCAGACAGGCCAGGAGTTCCCTGCCAGATGTCAGTTCTCTTGAAAACCGAGCCATAAAGGGAATAGCTCGGGGAGACAACGGGCGTTTGTTTCCTCGGGCCTGGTTTCTGTCAGGCTGCTGGCTCTGCAGCCAGTGCCTGCCAGCTTAGCTGCAGGAGGGGACTGTGGTGGGCGGGGAGGGGCTCCTGACTAACTGTACCTGGCCCGCTCCTCCGCTCCCCCTGGGCACATGCTGAGACTGCCCAGCTTGGTGACTCCCATTCCCCCGTCTGCCAGGTGTGGAAGTGCCGCTCTGACCCAGTTCTCCACATTGACCTGCGGAGGTGGGCAGACCTCATGCTGGTGGCTCCCCTGGATGCCAACACTCTGGGGAAGGTGGCCAGTGGCATCTGCGACAACTTGCTTGTGAGTGACCCCCTGGTGACCTCAGCCCTCCTCAGGCCTCACTCCCAGTTCGCTGAGCTGCAGACTCCATTCCTGTGGGACCCGGGTTTACTCAGGGAGAATGTGGTCCTCCGGCCCCCTGCCCTTGTCCCACCTACTCTCCAGCAAGTGGGCAGAAGATCCAGTTCCGGTGGATCGACTGGGCTGGCACTCTGTGGGAGTGCCCACCCCGCCCCCTCCCTGGGTGCTCAGCCCCGAGTTCTCGCTTTTTCTCATCATGGGTTGTCCCCGGCATGCGTCCATTGACCTCCCTGTTGCCCACTGCCTCCGCCTTCACCTCTGCCTTCTCACCAGGGTCTGGAGATCCATGTGGCCGGGACAATAAGGGTGTTTACTTCCTCATGGTCTCACACGCACGCACGTATGCACGCACGCACGTGCACGCATCGCTCATGTAGCTTTAGCCCCAGGGCTGAGCCCCAGTTTGCCCATATGTTAGGGGAAGCTTAGGAGGGAAGAGCAGAAGGAGAGAGTGAGGGGCAATGGCCAGTGCATGGCAGAGGAGAGAAACAAGTCCAGCTGTCCGAAGTAGGGACGGCTTAGGCCTGGGAGACCTTTAGGGAGCTGCTCCCTTAAAAGGTCTGCCTTGATCATCCTGGGAAGGTTTGGGTATGACTTTTCTCCTCCCTCCCTGTTCCTGATGCCTCCTCTCTACTTTTCTTGAGCTTTCACCTCCCATGTCCTGGGGGTCAGAGGGAGAGGGTATTTGGTCCTCCTTGCAGGCAGGAGGGGTGAGTGGCGCAGTCCTCAACGACCCGTCAGTCCTTGGACAGGGGAACCTTGCTTAGTGCTGGGCATGCGGCGGGTGTTCAGTCATCAGCCACTGTGTGGGCATGCTAAAAAGTAATTTTACCTTTGCAAACAGCTAGGAGATTTATGGAGCTCAAAATGGCGAAAAAGGTGAATACCAAAGCTGGGTGGGGATTTTGTGGGTCAGATGGAAGACCGGTGTCCTTAGCAGCTCGGCAGTGGGCTCTTAGGCTGTCCTCAGAGAAGCTGCTGGTGTCTTAAGCATCATTTGACTAAGCACAGGGTGATGGGGGGAGCAGCGCTGTCAAGGCTGCCCAGTGGGGCCAGGGCCTGGCAACAGACTGCTGGGCCTGGTGAGGTTGCAGCCACTTCTATTGAAGCAGGTCAGAGTGAGGTGCCCAGCACCATCCCACCAAACCCCAGGCTCCCACTGGCCAGTCAGCAGCCGCTGATGTGACCAAGCGCAGTGACCTCAGAGTTAAGCTTTGTCGGCTCTCCAAGGGCACATCGGCTTCCAAAAGCGTGGCTGCTCTTTCTTCTTCCAGGTTGCCACCCCTCCTGAAATTTTTGGAGTTGTCCTCCCAGAACTGGTGGGGCAGTGGGAGGTGTTCCCAACACCAGCCACTTGCCTCCCAGAGTTTTGCTGAAGGCACAAATGTTTCAAGGAGTCTCAAGTGGCACAAAGTCGGACCTCTGGACTCCTTGGGGTGTGGCTGTGGCTTCTCCTGGGGATCCTGAGAGGAGGAAGCTCAGCCTGCTTCTCCTCTCCAGTGCACAGAACTCGGGGTGCAGGGAGAACGGTGTGCTGGGTATAATCCTGTGCTCCCGGCCCCCAGGCCCTCAGCCTGCGAGTGACCACGTCCATCTGCCCTCTGGGCCTTTCAGGCCCTGGGCCCTCATCTGTGCTAAGCTGGTGGTCAGATCCAGAGACGGGAGGTGACTTCCTGGGCTCACCAGCCTGGCTGGGCATCCGACTCCTGACTGGGATCCAGCTTTCCGCCCTGGGCGGGTGGATTCCCCGCGCAGACCCAGAGGTGCTGAGCACAGCACTGGCCCTTGGGCTGCAGGAACCGCTGTCCTCCCCTCCACCCTTCTGGTGCCACCAGGTTCGGAGGGGCTGTGGTTTGTCCAGGAAGTGCTGAGCTCTATGAGACGATGAGGTGGGGGACGCCAGCTCCCCGGGAGGTACCGCCGAGGTGCTGGGTTTGGCTGTGGTTGGCGTGCTTTGCCTCAAGGGTGCTTAGGAACCCCAGCCAGCCTCTGCCCCCACACAGTCCAGGGGTTCTTCTAGGTATGCTTGTGACTTTTGCAGAAGCACCAGGTGTCCCGGGGCCAAGAGGAAGTGTGACTGAAACTGTCCACTCACACCCGGTTGCTGCGCTGGTGGGAAACCAGTGCTGATGTCTGGAATGACGCAAGCAGCCAGATCCTGAGCCGTCTGCTGTCCCAGGAGAGGACGGGGCACTCAGGGAGCAGGCACTGGCCAGCCTGCTCATGGATGGTTCCCTGCTCTCCCCCTTCTTCCTACACGGAGTCCATTTCCAGGGAGGGGTGCTCCAGCCACTGTCTCTCCAGGGCTCCGGCTGGTGGGGGAAGGTGGCTGGTGCGGTCAGAGCATCAGGGGAGCCTGTTTCCCCCTGGGGTGTCCCCAGCCCCTGGCCTGTGCCTGCAGGGACAGCAAGAGCCTCTGTTCTGGAGCCTGTCCTTGGTGCCAGGCCCAGTCTGAGGAACCGTGAAAGCATCCGCACACTCGGTCCTGGTGGCCTTTTGCAGAGAGGAAGCAAGGGCTCTGGCTTCGAATTACTGGTCCAGGCTCTCGTAGCTGGGCTCAGCACAGCTGGGTTTCATCTCAAGCCCACGTGACTCCAAAGCCCATGGCACCGAGGACTGTGGGAGCCCACCAGACCCCTGCACAGCTGCTCTGGTCTGACTGGCTGGGATGGCCTTGCCTGACTTCTGAGAGGGTCGCACAGGGCCGTGATAGTATCCTGGTGTGACCTTGGCCCGCAGTTCCCGCCCAGGAAGCTGCCAGTTGCCACTCTGTGAAAGGGAACAGCTCTGACAGGGAGGGTTCTGGAGACAGTGCGTGAGAGAAGGTGTTGGCCATGGGTCAGATGTGTCCATTGCTAGGGTCTTAGCTGGCGCAGTAGCAGAGCTGGCACAGGTGGGTGCCCGGGCCCATGAGCAGTCTGGTCCTCAGCTTTCCTGTGACCTGCGGAGCCTGCTCCACCGCCTGCGGTGTGAGCTGTCACTGAGAAGGCCCAGCTGGGGCTCCAGGAGACTGCGCGCGGGAGGGACGTCTCCTGGAGGTGGCTGGCTGCTGTGGGGCTTGGTTCAGTGCCTCCTGTGTGTGGGGCCAGTGCCAGGGACTGAGGGGAGATAGCGAGGGCAAGGAGTCAGTCCCCACCCCCAAGGGATGAGAGACAGCTCGCTGCACACAGTGACAGCTGGTCATTGCAAGCCCACGGGCAGGCTGCTGGCTGCAGCTGGAAGACACTGGGGAGGATTTGGAAGGGCGGGGGAGGGATGGCAGGCAGAGCAGCAAGAGCTCCCCCCATTCACCGGCCCTTTGCTTGTTTGTTTATTTTGAAGCAAGGACTCACTGTGTTGCCCAGGCTGGCCAGGAACTCACTGTGTAGCCCAGGGTGGCCTTGAACTGACGACAGTCCTGTCTCGGCCTCCCGAGTGTGGGGTTGCAAGCATGCACCACCACTCTCAGCTCACTGCCCCCTTCTCCACAGACGTGTGTCATCCGGGCCTGGGACCACAGCAAGCCGCTGCTCTTCTGCCCTGCCATGAACACCGCCATGTGGGAGCACCCCGTCACCACGCAGCAGGTGGGCCAGCTCAAGGCCTTTGGCTACGTGGAGATCCCCTGTGTGGCCAAGAAGCTGGTGTGTGGAGACCAAGGTGGGGGTCTGGCCAGGCTCACAGCCCTGGGGCTCTGCTTTGGGGTCACCTCTGGGTTCCCATCCTGGCCACTTGTGACCTCAGGCAAAATTGTTGTCCTCTGAGCTCAGTTCTCTGATCTGGAAAACAAGCATCTGAGTTCCTGCCTCTCAGTCCTTCAGGTGAGAGGAGACAGTGTGGGTAAAGCACTGCTGAAGTCCCCAGCCACCAGAGCGACTCCCGGGGCCTGTTGGGAGGGGTGGGCTGGGTCTGGCGCAGGCAGAGCTGGACCTGGCCTTCTTAGGCCGTGGGCTCTGGGTGGTGGTGGCAGGCCCTGTTGGCCACAGCAGCACTTTGCTCCCAGGTCTAGGGGCCATGGCAGAGGTGGAGACCATTGTGGACAAGGTGAAAGAAGTCCTCTCACAGCACAGGGGTGTCCAGCAGTCTTGAACCCGGATTTTGGTCCCAGGTGTCCCTCTGCACTCAGTGTGTTCTCAGGCTGAGCTAGTGAAGAAGGCCATCGACAAAAGGGGGTGAGGATCCTGCATTCGCTGAGGATGGTCTGGCTGTGGACCTCCCCCAGCACCTGACCTATTCCAGCCTCCGCTGGACCGCAGGCCTGGGCCCCAGTTTTTTTCAGCCAGGCAGTACCGGCTGTCTGCAGCGGCCGTCCCCCACCACCCTCTGTCTCTTATTGGGAGGGGCCCAGCAAGCCAAGGGAGCACACCACGTTTTTGTCCTTGTGCTCCTTGGAGGAGGCCTGGATGTCAGGGAGACCATCGTTCCACCTCATACCCAGGGATTGCTTTAGAACTGCTGTAGCTGGAGATCCCTGGCATGGCAGTCCCTAGCCAGGCCTTGGGAGCATCCATTCTTTGATGGGGTGCTTAGGTGCCACACAGAGTCAGGAGGTCTGTGAGGTGGCAGGACTCTCAGATTTCCCAGAGACCATGTTGTGAGGTTGGGCATTGGAAAATAAAGAAAAGTGATCTTTTAGGAGACTGTCCTTCCTTTACAACCTGGCTGTGGTCTCAGAAATCGGTGCATTGCCGGGTAAAGCTGGGGAATGGTCTGGGCTGATGACTGAGCAGCACTCCCATGTCCCCATATAATGTAGGTTGCTGTCAGGTGCCATCCAGTCGGGTCCGACTCATAGCGACTCTTGTAGGGGTTTCAATGGCTGATTATTTTGTGATTGCTTCGGGGGTGGCTTGCCATGTCATTCTCCTGTATAACATGGGTGATTAAGGACAAAGAGACGTGAAGCCAGACAGCTCCTAGTTCAAGTCCCAGCTCTGCCACTTATCAGCAGTGGACCCTAGCTTGGGACTTTGTCTTTCTGATCCTCATTTGTCTCTTACCCTCCTTCCCTCAGGAAGCTGCTGATACAGCTGTCTCCCGTATCCACTGGGAATACATTCCAAAACTCCTAGTGGGTGCTTAAAACCCCAGAGAGTACTGAACCCTATTGTATGTCGTGTTTTTTCCCATACATACATACCTACATACTTATAACAAAGTTTATTTTTACTTTCTCCCGCCCTCAGTCTCTGCCTCCCTCTCTCTCCCTCCTCCTCCCTTCTCATGGTAGGGATTGAACTCAGGGCCTTGTACACTTGCTAGGCAAGCACTCTACCACTGAGCTACATCCCCAGCCCACCAAGTTTAAGTTATGAATTAGACACAGTATGTAAGGCAGCTTTTCATCACTGTGACAAATACCTGAGGGGAACAAGTTAAAAGGAAGAAAGATTTATTTTGGCTCATGGTTTCAGAGGCTTCAGCCCATGGTGCCCTGGCCCCGTTTTTCTAGGCCTGAGGTGAGGCTGAACGTCATAGTGAAGAGGGTGTGATGGAGCAGAGCTGCTTTTTTTTCTTATTGATAACTGCTGTGTTTTCACTTAAAGGAAGCATTTAACAGGTTCTCATTAGGTTATCTGGACCACCAACATCTCTACTCTTGAGCTTTGGGACCATTCTTAAGTAAAATATATAGGGATTCAAACCTGTGAAAAATTGGGTTCAGGTTCAACTGCGGGTTCAGTATGTGAAAATCAACAGGGTTCAGGTTTAAATCCTACGTGAAGATAGCAGGGCTGCAAATTGAACCCAGATCCAGCCAAAAGTTGGACTTGGGTTCAGCTTTTAAAGCTTTCTTTAAAGATCATTGTTTTGTGTGTGTTATTAGCTATCTTATACGTAAAAGTTGAAAAGAATTTGTCTATCTGCACATAGGATTAAAATTCTAAATCTGAACTGAACTGAACCTGAACCCTCTACATTTTACTGTGTTGAACCCATGCCTGAAACCTGAACCCAATGTTTCACAAGTTTGAGGCCCTGAAAATAAGGGATGCCTGCACGGAAACACTGTGATACTGTGACAGCCGCTAAGGAGCTAAAAGGCAGGTAGTGGATACAGTGTGGATACAGTGGAGAAAGTGGCTCATGTCTAGGGTGGGATGGAGCAAGGTCACGTATTTCATCATGTTTCTTAGGGTAGTAAGCAACTTAAAACTTCAGAATCACTTATTTCTAGAAATTATCACTTAATATTTTCAGACTATGGTTGACTGTAGGTAAATAAAACCATGGAAGATAAAACTACAGCTGGAGATGGGGCGGGGGGGTGGCAGCTACTATAGCCACCCTACTGAGTGCCTGGACCATAATGGCTGCCAAATAAGTGGATGTTAAAGCTAGATATATACACATGCCAGGAGCATTCCGAACCTTTACTGAAATAGCCTGTCTTGCTCTGGGGAGAAGTAAGTCCAAGATCCTAAGCTGACATGGCCCTTTATGCAAGTGACAGGCAAGTGACAGGATTGGAACCTGACCCAAGTCCCAGGCCCCTTGCTTGCTTCCTGGTTTCCCTTGTGCCCCATCCTTTCAGGACTTGCCTCAGGTCCCTGAGTGCCTGTGCCTTGTTGATGGTACACATGAGCTGGAGCAGTGGTCTCCAGAGAGACCACGCACTGTGGCCCTCTGCCACCCTGCCTTTGGCCTAAGGCTCTATGGTGTGGCTGCAGTGGTAGATCCTTGTTTATGTGTTTGCAGCTGAAGTAGGCATTGCTTCCTGCCCTGCTGGCTTCCTGGCCAGACACACGAGACACCTCATAGATGCCCCAAGAATGCTGAGGGTACGGGGCCTTGAGGGGCACCAGGAAACTGCTGGCTGGAGCCAAGACCTCCAGCAGCCTCCAAGAGCCTTTCTCTCTCTGCACTTGACTTAATCAAGTGACCCTTTGGGATAAAATTGCCTTCAGGCACTAAAGAAACAATAGCTAAAGTGGTAGAAGCAAGAGCCAACCTCAGCTGGGTACATTGGTCCACACCTGTAATCCCAGCATTTAGGAGGCCGAGGCAGGAGGACTGTGAGTTTGAGGCCAGCCTAGGCTACATAGAAGACCGTGTCTCAAAGATGCTACAGGGGTGGGAGAAGGCAGTGCTGAGGTGTGGCTCAGTGGTGAAGCACTTGCCTGGCACACATGAGGCCCTGGGGTTCACCCCAAAATGCTACCAATAAATAAATAAACAAAAGAAAGAGCCAACCTCTTTGGTGAGTTTGGATTCAGGGCATGGAGAGGATGGGATCTAGAGACAAACCCAGATTCCTTTTAGATGGTCTCCAGCTTCCTACCTCCTGTTCACATCCCCCTTCCTCTCCTTCCGCACTGCGCTCCAACTCCACAGAAACTGTTACCGTGTGTGGCGTGCAGGGCTCTGCACTGGGCACTGTACGGAAGGAGGGGCCCAGGGATACAAGCTCCAAATGCTGTTTGAAGCAGCTGCAGGCGTGCAGACGTTTACAGAGTCCTGTCCGAAAGCTCTGAAAACAGCTGTGGCTATTCAGCAGGACTGAGCCTTGTTGGCTGGAGGGAAAGAGACACCCGTGTGGACACAGCCAGCTGGAGGCCCCATCCCTGGGGGCTTCCCACTCCATCTCTGGCCCAGGGCAGTCCTGCCGCCCTGCTGCCCATTTTGAGTGGAGGGCCAGTGAATAGGCATGGGCTGGAACTGAAGAGCCCAGTAGTCCCCGGAGCCAGTGCAGGTAAGAGAGGGTGGGGCATTCACCTGCCCTGTCTGCCAGAGTGGTGCCCTGGTGGGAGTGGGGGTCGCAGCTCCCCCCAAGCCTCCCCACTCTAGGAGATGCCATCATCTCAGGTGGAAATGCTCCTCAGAGAAGACACTAGCTGCCTGAGGATTTTTGTGGAATTCCAAAGGGTTGGCAGAATACCACATGTGGGTCTAAAATTTGCACTCTCACTTGGTGGCCTGGAGCCTTTCAAGGCTCCTATGGCTGCCCCTGAGAGAGGCTGAAGCCTTCCAGCCAGGGCCCAGCCTCCACCCTGGACTGCCTCCAGATCTTTCTCCACAGGGCGGAGCAGTTTCCCCCACTGCCTCCCCACGGCCTCAAGGTAAGGCCTGACCCCTGGGCAGAACACGCCTGACCCTCTGTCAGCTGACCCCTGCTGACCCTCCTAGCCCCGCCCCTGACCACATGCCGGCGCTGCAGGGTTCCCTGTCCTCTTGCCAGATTGGACAACCTTGAATCGGCCATGTTGCTTCTTGCCTACTGCCTTTGCAAATTACTGCTGCTTTTCCTGGAAAGACACCGCTCGCCTGGCTGACTTCTGCACCGCTCGCCTGACTTCTAGAGGGAGCCAGGTGCCACCTGTGGAAAGCTCCCCCCCGCACAGCTCAACCTGGATTAGGTGATCCTCGCCCAGGTTCTCCTTGCACCCCTGCTGCTTATAACACAGGACTGTAATTGTCTGTTTACTTTGTGTCCCCTTAACACTGGCACCTCTTGGACAGCAGCAAGTGTCCTGTGGGTACAGAACCCAGCAAGTCATTCTGAGCTTTGTACTGACAAAAACTGATGGGATGCAGGGAGGCACATCTTGCTCCTTTCTGAGGAAGGCAGAAAGCCTGGGAACCATAAGAGCAAAGACAGAAATTTGCCTACAGAAATGTAAAGGATTCTGCAGAGCAGTAGCCCAACGGCAAGGTTAAAGGGCAAACAACTGGGAAAACATTTGCAGCTCTTATAACAAAGGGTTGATTTCCCCTAATGTATAGGGTCTTTTGTTTGTTGGAGATGGGGTCTTTCTATGTAGCCCAGGTTTACCTTGAACTTCAGATCCTCCTGCTTTGGTTTCCCGAGTGCTATGATTACAGATTTGTGTCACCAAGGCTTTTTTTTTCCTGACTTTTTGAGACAGCGTCTCGCTAAATTACACAGACTGCCTCTGATCTCGAACTTGCGATCCTCCCGCCTCCGCCTCCCAAGCCGCTGGGATTACAGGCGTGCGCCACCGCGCCTGGCCCTGTTTTTTGTTTTTTGTTTTTTGTGGTTTTTTTTGGTGGTGTTAGGGAATTGAACCCAGGGTCTAGCATGCAAGTGCTGTGCAACTGAGCTGCAACCACAGCCCATCCTCTAGCATATAAAGACTTCCTATGCATCTGGGTGCTGTGGTACACGCCTGTAATCCCAGCAACTCCAGAGGCAGAGGCAGAAGGATCTCGAGTTTGAAGCCAAAGACAACCTGTCTCAAGGGAAAAAATTAAAAAGGGGCTGAGGGTGCAGCTCAGAGGTGGAGCACCCTGGCTCCAATTCCCTAGTACTGTGGAAAACAACCAAGGAATTGAACTCCTATGCATTGGTTAGAAAAAGACCAAGAGCACAAAATAAGAAGAGAATGAAAATAATTCACATTAAAAAAAAAAAAAAAAAAAAAACAGCCAGAGCCAGGCTTGGTGGCTCATGCCTGAAATCCCAGCGACTCAGGAGGCAGAGGCAGGAAGATTGCAAGTTCAAGGGCAGAGCAGCCTGTGTAGCTTAGTGAGACTCTATCTCAAAATAAAAAATTTTAAAATGGGGTGAGGGTGCGGCACAGTTGTAGAGCACTTATAAAGTATGTACGAGGCCCTGGGTTCAACCCCCAGTACCTCAAAAACAAAAAACAAACAAAACCAGCCAAATGGGATGCATGCCTATAATCCTTACATTCAGGAGGCTGAGGCAGGAGAATTGTGAGTTTAAGGCCAGCCTGGGCTACAAAAGCAAGACTCTGTATCAAAATATAAAACAATATACCCAAAGGAAGATAAGTTATACCACAGGGAAACCTGTACTTCCATATTTAATGCAGCAATCTTCACAATCACAAATGTATGGCATCAACCAAGATATCCATCAACAGAGGAGTGGATTGAAAAATTGTGGTATATATACACAATGGAATATTACTCAGCAATAAAGAAGAATGAAATTATGTCATTTGCAACAAAATGGATGGAACTGGAGGACATCATTTTAAGCAAATTAACCTAGTCCCAAAAAGAGAAATATATTCTCACTTCTATGTATGTAGGAACTAAATCTAACCCAAGGGAAGAAAAGTCTCTACATATTTTTATATATAAAAATGAACAATCATACCTATCTAAGAATGGAAAATACAAGCAGATCAGAAAGGAGATGGGAGGAGATCAGTGGGTAGGAGCAGAGGTTGAGGAAGGCGAGTAGGGGAGAGGAAATAATGTAGAGAGGTAAAGAGGGAGAGGAAAATCTCAAAATACAGGATGCAACCGTATGAACATATAGAAAAAATAGGAAGAAAAAGCCAATGAGAATATAACCCATGACTGCATATGATTTTTATTTCATATTGATTAAAATTTCTACTTTTTCCCTTCTCTTCTTTAGTTTATACTGTTCTGTAAAATATGTAAGATGATGAAATATAAAAGCAAAAGTGATTTCATAGTTGCATAATGGATATAGCAAATGACTTACTACTCTGTACCCGACCATTTATTTAAAAAAAAAAAAGCAACAAAACAGAAACAACAAAACACAACCACACAAATGTCCCTTAAACATAAAAAGCCACCTCACCACACTGACAGGTGCGTGGTGCAAGTCAAATTATACTCAAACGAAAGTACTTGCCCGCCGGATCGGCAAGCATGTGGGGAACCAGCGCCCCCACACACTGCTGGTTGGAGTACGAACGCATGCAATGTCTGTGGTAAACAATCTAGAGATATCTATCAAAATTACACACATACCTTACCCTTGGACCCAACAAGTCCACTATTAGGGATTTGTCACAGATTCACTCACACACGCGACGTTATGTCTGAATGAGGCTATTGATTCCAGCATTGTGCATGAGCCTGAAGGACTAGAAACACCCCGACTATCTAACAGTCCGAGGCTGGTTAAATAAATTAGAGTTCACTCATATGCCGGCGCACTGCTCAGCCATGAAGCAACGCATTAAGGAAACGCTCCACTGAGGATTTGGGGAAACTTCTGAGGTATGTTGTTAAACCGGGCCGGCAAGGTGCAGAACAATGTAGCACGTGCAAGCTTGAGTGTGAAAAAAAATGTTGTTCGGTGCCATCAAGTCGGTGTCTGACTCAGCAACCTATGTACAACAGGCAAAACAGTATTGTTAGGGCTTCTCTGCTATGCATAGGGTTTTCTTTTTTCTTTTTCTTTCTTTTCTTTTTTTTTTTTTTTTTTGTGGTACTGGGGTTGAGCGCAGGACCTCACGCTTGCATGCTTCACAAGTACTATGCCACTGAGCTGCACCCCCAGCCCATTTTTTCACTTTTTGAGACAAGGTCTCACAAATTACGCAGACTGCCTCTGGTCTCGAACTTGCGATCCTCCTGCCTCTGCCTCCCGAGTTGGTGGGATTATAGGCCTGCGCCACAGTGCCCAGCATTCATAGGGTATTCAATGGCTGGTTGTTTCTTAGGAGTGGGTTGCTGGGTCTTTCTCCCCAGCCTACAGCACCTGCTGTTCCCAGGTGGTCTCCCATCCAAGGACTAACTAGTCCCGACCCTGCTTAGTTTCTGAGGTCTGACGGATTGGAAGCCACTGCAAGCGTAAAAAAGTGAGGGGAGTGCCAGGTGCGATGGCACATGCCTATAATCCCAGCAGCTGGGGAGGCGGAGGTAGGAGGATCGAAAGTTCGAGACCAGAGGCAGTCTGTGTAACTAAGCGAGACCTTGTCTCAAAAAGTTAAAAAAAAAAAAAAATGGACTGAGGGTGCAGCTCAGTGGTCCAGCACTTGCAGAGCATGCAAGCATGAGGCCCTGGGTTCAACCCTCAGTATCACAAAAAAAAAAAAAAAAAAAAAAATGTGAGGGGATAGAAAATGAGGATTTACTCATATTGGTTTGTATATGCAGCCAGTACCTATTGATGAAAAAACAGTCTACTGTTTGCCTCTTGGTGGGGAACTGAGTGGTTGCAGAAAAATAGGGGGAGGTGGATTCATTTGATATTCTCCAGGAGACCTGAGTCAAGACTGGGGCTCCTTTTTGATTCCTTTGCCAGTGAGTGGTACCTGAGGCTGGCAGCGCAGGCCGGGGTGGTGTGGACCCTGAGGGTATCGGGCTGTGTGTGTGTCATTTTTCTCTCTGTGGCTGATGGTTTCCTTGCTCTCTTTTCACTCTCCTCACCCAGCAGCTTCATGACAGAGCCGAGGAATATTTTTTATTTTCACTTAAAATGTTTAAAAAGCATTTTGGTTTATTATTATTCTTTGAGGCAGGGTCTTGGTGAGTAGCTCAGGCCGTCCTGGACTTGCTACGTAGACCAGGCTGCCCTTGAACTCATGTTGATCCTCCTGCCTCAACCTCCCAAGTGCTGGGATGACAGGCACGAGCCACCCACCTGCCTTAGAACTCTGTTCTGTTGATGGGAAATTGAGGGGTACACAGCCAGGGCTGGGTGCAAGGGTTTCTCTTTCAGCCCACAGCAGCCTCCACCTTGGCTCTGGCTCAGACCTCCTACGCCCCAAAGCATCCACCTCCCTGGGATGACTGGAGCACGCCTGCCATCGCACCCCTGGATTATCGGTTTCATTTCAAGCACTCCTTCCACAGCTTCCTTCATAAACACACTGTGGTTTCTAGGGCAACGCAGAAGCCCAATGTGCCATGCAGGTGCCTCCGAACAGCGTCAGACCCCGGTGACTGACAGGCTGTTTATCTTGAAAGCTTCCTGGTGGAACCAAAGAGTCTGCAATATTCAAGCCAGGTTTGGTACCACCTGGGGCAGGGCAGCAGGAAGGATCAGGCCCCGAGAACTGCCAACCGTGTCACAGCAAAGGAATGTCTGCCGTAGGTGGGTGAGAGGGCAACAGGCAGATAGGAGATCTGAACCGCAGGTCTCTGGAAGGCGTGCAGCTGATGCAGGTGTAACCTGGCCCATGCCACACCATGGTGGCTTTATCTGCTGAGATTACGTGGTGACCCTTTGCCTGCTAGCCTAGATAGCAGGCCCTGGGGACTGGAGGTGGAGCAGACTCCCTTTGGGACCTCTGCATTCCTGGACGAAGAGAGAAAGTTCAAAGGTGCCTCCCCTCCATGCCGGCAAAGCAAGGGCAAGGGAAAGGATTTCCAGCCATTGCACTGGATTTGGAAGCAGCCATCCTGGGCAGGAAAGCACAGAAGCACAGACACCAGAGAGGACCAGGAAGTGGGGGTGCCCTTGGGGCCTACAGTAGGTGGGGGCCACCATCATTTCCTGCTCTGAGGGGAAATCATGGTCAAGTCCTAGCTTGGGAGCTCATAAGTCACCTGGAACCTCTGAAAATCACTTTCCTGGTTGGGGGGACATTGAGTTCTGGCGCACCACACCTGAGCGAAATGAGTGTGATGGGAGCAAGGGAAGGAAGTCTCTGGAAGTCTCTGAAGTCTCCCGTTTCTCTATCACCTGGCTTGTGTCGGATCCTGTGCTTTGCACACCTTATCTCCTTTAAGCCTCTTGCTCCTCCTTCAAGATAGGCATTGTTATTCCTCCTTGAAAGAGTAAGAATGTGAGGCTCAGAGTGGGGTGTACGCTCCTCCCAGCCACAAAGCTGACTAGGAGAAAGGGGTGGCGCCGCTCACACACGCTGGGCCTGAGCTGGAAAAGAAAGACGTCCTGATAGGCTGACTGTGGATTTCACTGTCCAACCGGTGCTTCTGAGAGGAAGAAGGAGTAGCAAGCACGAGGATAGTAGGCGTTGCCCTGAAGGTCCTGGGGAAGCCAGGACAGTGACAGCCACCCATCACAATGGAGTCCTCCCAGCAGCCCTCAGAGGACCATGGTTATCGCCATTTGGCAGACAAGAAACTGAGACTCCAAGAGGGTACTTTCCCAAGGCCCCCAGCTTTTAAGCGGGGAAGCTCTGGCAGGCTCCAAGGCCTCGCTTTTCTGGGGTGTTGTGTTGCTTCCTAGGTCCAGAGCCTTTGAGGGAAGACCAGAGGCAGAGGCCAGATAGAGAAAAAAGAACTAGAAGCCCCATGCAGTGGTTCCCACCTGTAATCCCAGCAGGCGGAGGCAGGAGGATCGCAAGTTCAAAGCCAGAGACAGCCTGCAAAATTTGGCAAGACCCTGATTCAAGATTAAAAAAAATAAAAAAGGGGCTAGGGGTGCAGCTTAGTGGTAGAGTGCTTGCAAAGCATGTGTAAGGCTCTGTGTTCACCCCTCCAGTACCGGAAAAAAAAAAAGAACTAGAGGACTCAGGTCTTTGAGTGTGACAGGCCGTCACTGCAGGCTGGGAGGTGGCTCTCAGGCAGCTGGCATGCCTGCTGAGGTGAGGGAAGGTGAGTGTGTGGGGGGCGGGGCATGGCCAAGGCAGAGGCCTCCAAGGTTTCTGCAGCCTTCCCTGCTTTTCCTGGGACTCTAAGGAGGTGTGCCGGAGGCAGAGACTCGACTGGGAATTTCCTAGGAAAAAATGTCCCTTATTGAGTGGTGGAAAGTGCACCTGGATCAGTGGAGAGTGCACCAAGAAATCACACAGCTGGTATCCTAGAGCCAGGGCTGCCCCTCTGGTCTGTGAACCCAGCTCAGGCCCCCTGGGGCTGGAGAGGATCACGGTGGTCCAGGACACAGCTCAGATGGCCTTTTCAGTCCACTGACAGGATGGGCAGTGATGGATCACCGTCACCTGGCTGGGCAGACCACACCACCTGCATGCACTCGGGCCTGGGCAAGGTTGCAGACTGGCAACCTTGGCATGGGGCAGGGAAGGGGCAGGGAAGGCTGTGCCCTGAGGAGTGGCCAGGCTGCCCAGAGCCCTCACACAGTTACCACAGCCTGAGGCCTCTGCAGTCTGAGGCTGCATCACTAAGGGCCGATCAGTTGTCTTCATTCGTTACCTGTGTTTGTGTTTGTTGTCTGTTTGTTTGAGATAGGGTCTTGCTGTGTAGCCCAGGCTGGCCTAGAACTTGCTGTGTAGATGAGGCTAGCCTTGAACTTGCATGGATCCTCCTGCCTCAGCCTCCAAAGTGCTGGGATTACAGGCATGTGCCACCATGTCTGGATCATTCATTATATATTTTTAAAATTTAATAAACTGTTTTTTGGAGCAGTTTTAGGTTCATGGAAAAATTGAGTGGAAAGTTCAGGGTGCCAGCTCCCATACCCCCCCTACACACACACACGCAACCACTGCTCTGCACTCACTCATTTCTCAAACTCTGTGTTCTAGACACTGTTCTGGACCAAAGCCAGCATTGCATTCGAGGCACTTGCAGCTCAGGGTGGCAGACAGACAAGCAGGGGGACAAGGTACTGATGGAAAGGGGTGCCAAGCACCACAGGGTGCCTCCCAGGCTGCAGGGGATGTCCAAAGGTGCTCTGCCCAGGCTGGATTCTGAAGGAGCTGGTAGTGTAAAAAAAGACAGCGGGGAGGACAGGAGCTGGCTGCAGTGTGTTGTGAATGTCTGACCCATTATCTCCACCTGGCTTTAAGGTAAGCCAAAGCAATAGGAGCTGATCCTACAGCCTGAAGCTGAGGGGTTTAGTTTGAGGAAAAAGGGTTCAGGTGAGCTAGAGCAGACAGGGAGCTTTTCAAGAAGGGCAGGAGCAGAATTGGTTCTCTTTTTTGTGTGTGTGTGTGGCATGGGTTGAACCCAGGGCCTCGAGCTTACATGCTTTTGCAAGTGCTTTGCAGTGCAAGACAGGGTATCGCTAAATAATGCAGACTGCCTCTGGCCTCAAACTTGTGATCCTCCTGTCTCCACCTCCTGAGCCACTGGGATTACAGGCATGCGCCACCGCACGGAATTGGCTCTTAAAAAGAGACTGGACAGGAGCCGGGTGCAGTGGCACACGTCTGTAATTCCAACAGCTTGAAAGCCAGAGGCAGCCTGTATAATTTAGAGATACCCTGTCTCAAAATAAAATGTAAAAAACGGGCTGGGGGTGCAGCTCGGTGGTAGAGCCCTTGCAAAGCATGCGTGATGCCCTGGATTTAGCCCATTGACTACTGCAAAATGCCGCATCTGTCCAGCAGTTCTGACTGAAGGATGAAAAAAAGCCCTTGCACACAATAGACAAAGTGTGACAAGAGACCGAGGGATGGAGGGACATTGAGAATCATCGCTGCCCTGAGATGAGAGGTCTGCTCGTATTTATTGAGAAGTTATCTGTACATCAAAGCATTTCTTAGGCAAGGGCAGAGGTTAGCTTCTATTTTAGGAGTGTAAACGGGTGTGCTTAACTGGGGATAAGCACTAGTCTCAAGATAGAGCCTATAAGCACGCACATCTGGCGATCAAAGCCCCACAAGATGTGGGGAAATGGGTGTGCGTCCTCTCTCTAATGAAGCTGGGGTTAGGGGAGGAGAGGAGCAACAGGATGCAGGCATGCAAGGAAGAGGACAGTAAGGGCAGGATGCTTTCGTCCGTGTGCGGAGGTCAGAGCTTTCTCATAACCTCTTTTTCTTAGAGTTTCTCCGGCCATTCTCCCATGCCTCCCACTATAGCACAAACAAACAAACAAACAAACAAACAAATAAGAGCCTAGATAGGCTCAGGTACTGGACCGAGTCTGGACATTCATGGCTTCAGTGTGTTCTGAAGATGTTGCAGGGGTTTTCACTGATGCCTCAAGTGACGAGCCTTAAAGATGGGGTCGCTTCTCTGATGGCCCAGGGACTGACAGCCCTTTCTGTTCTGTCCAGAGGCGACCGTGGCCTACAGTCTCCCATCTCACCAAGAAGCAGCTGTGGTCCACCGGGGCAGAGTCCATGCCTGGACAGGCTTATCGGGTCCTGTCAGGTTTTCTCCTGGTTCGCCCCTGGTGATAGTTTCAGGCAAGAGGGCATGAGAAAGAGGAATCCCTTCCTAGAGAGTCAGCCGAGTGAGGCACCCGGAGGCCAAGGATGTGGGCCCCTCTCCTCGGCAAGCCTGGGGCAGACCAGGTCACCTGGCTGACAGAAGGTAGGTGGGTGTGGGGACCTGGGGCGCTGCATGCAGTGGAGTTCAGAACGTCTGCTTGCCCTGTCAGAAAACGGAGCCAGGGCAGCTGCCCTGTCCGTGGCTCTGAAGGGGGCAAGGAAGAAGAGGCTCTGAGCCCATCAGAGAGAGCAGGGCTGGTCCGGCCCTCGAGTGTCTGAGAGCAAAGCTGCCCCTGCCCACTCTGCTCCGGACCTGCCTGGGAGATGCAGCTGGGGCTAAACGTGCCTCTGTCCAGGGCCCTGGGAAGCGCTCTGTGCCTCGCCCTTTGCACGTGGAACTGGATTTCAGCCATCACCCTATGCAGTGGGTCCCTGGTACAGCCCCCTGTCACTGATGGGTAAACTGAGGCCCAGAAAGGTGAAGTCACTCACTAAAGGCACAAGTGGGTGAGTGTGGTGCTGGATCGCTGGCCCAGGTCTGCCTCTCTCCACGCTACTCCCCTTACCCTGTATCCTCTTGCTCAGGATGAGGTGGCATGGCAGTCAAGGGGGTCTGCCTAATCAGGTAAAATTAGCAAGGGTGCCCTGTTATTTACTCCCTCCATCTGTCCTACTGTGGGTGGCCTCTGTGCCAGGCACTGGGCTTGCTGGGAACCAAGACCATAAGTAACCTTTTACAAGATACCCTGATGAAAAGGTGCAGGGTGTGGTGAAAATAGGAGATGTTGAGCCACAGGGCATTGTGACCTTTGAATTGAAATTACCATCTGAAAGCGGTTGTCAGGGTTACAGGACAAACTGAAGACTTCTGGAAAGCCCCTGGCCCTTGTGAAATTTTTGCCCCGCCCCTCCCCCTCCATGAGTATATAAGCTACAGCAAAAAATTAAAGACTTTGGAGCTTGATCAGACAGCCTGTCTTGCTCTCGTTCTTCATGTCTCTTGTCTCTCCCATTCATTCGCCTCCTACTCTAGGTCCCTGTTGAAAAACCCCGAGGGTTGGGGCCTGGGCTCAGGTGCTGGGGCTACCATGAAGAGGAAGAGTGGGTGCGCCCCCTCCCTTGAGGGCCGGCCACCACTGTATGTGGGATGGGCCCTCATGAGACAGTCACCAAGCATAACAGGCACTGAGACTCTGCTCTCGCTGAAAAGCATCGACTCCTCTCTTGGGCCCACAGAGCAACTGAAAGTGAAGAAGGACACTGGTCACTGGCCTCACCTATTTTATCCCTCTCTGACTCTATTTTGACCTTTTTTTTTTTTTTTTTCAGTTCTGAGGGGCTGAACCCAGGGCCTGGCACGTGCTTTCCAACGGCTCTACCACTGAGCTGCACCCTCAGCCCTTTAAAAAAATTTTTTTATCTTGAGAAGGGATCTCCTGAAGCTGTACAGGCTGCCTTTGGCCTTGAACTCAAGATGCTCCTGCCTCAGTGTCCCAAGACGCTGGGCTTACAGGCATGCACGCCATCCCCAGACCTATTTTGCCTCTCAGTTTCCTCTTGAGTCACCTTCTCTTGCCATCACCTTGAATTCCAGAAAGAATGAGACTGATCAGTAAACATCTCTCTGACAGAGGACGAAAACCTCCCTCAAGCAATGGGGAGCCTCAGAACACAGAGCACCCCCAAGATGAGGACAGTTGTCTATGATGGCAAGGCTGCACCCTGGAGCAAGCGTGGTCATGCTGCGGGAACCAGGTTGCCTCTCTCAATGATAGTGAGGACATCTTCTTGGACCACCTTGTAGAAGCAGAATGGAGATAATGATTAGCCGGACCCACTATGACCAGGATGGCTTAAGTAGGCAGACTTCTTGCCTCCTGTGCTAATTCTGCCTCTGTTTAAACCTGAAGCTCCAGCCTGAGTTTGGTGGCTCACCTTTGTAATCCCAGCGGCTTGGGAGGCTGAGGCAGGAGGATTACAGGTTTGAGGCCAGAGGCAGCCTGTGCAATTTAGCGAGATCCTATCTCAAAACAAACAAACAAACAAACAAAATGACTGGGAGTGCAGCCCAGTGGTAGAGCACTTGCAAAGTAGGTGTGAGGCCCTGGGTTCAACCCCCAAGTACTGCAAAAATAAACAAAAAACCTCAAGCTCATATCAGTACCCCGAAAATGGACTTGGAGTCACTGGACCCCTTTATCTCTTCCTCTTCCCAGTGTACATATTGATTAAATCTCCTTTCTCTGCTTTTCACTGCTACTTGCCTCTTTAATTGGCACATTGGGGACAGGTGGCTGAGGCCCGTCTGTTAGGATTCCTGCAGCTGGGGCTTTGCCCCCAAACTCTAGTAACACCAGTGTAAGCAAGAGTAAACACTGATGAAAGCCCTGGAGGAAAAATGTAGGGTGCTTGGAGAGGGGCAACCTGGAGAGGGGCAAGCCAGAGCTTAATGTACTAGGGAGCATCAGGGAAGACTTCCTGGAGGAAGTGAGCAGAAGTAGGAGGAGTATCCAGGAGTCAGCAGGTAGGGGGCGGGGTCGGGGCAGAGACGAACTAGTTTCCTGCAGATACCATGATGTGTACAAAGGTGGGGAGAGGGCTGGCGGCGGGGGGGGGGGAGCTGGAAAAGGGCTGTGGCTGTGAGTAGGGCAGAGCACAGTGGGTAAGGTGGACAGGGTGAGCAGCGGCCCAGTGGGGAAAGGACTGGGGACCACGGAGAGGCCCTGGGAAGCCAAGGCAGGTGCCTGTCAAATGAGAACATCCTGTCTTCCAGCAAGCTCAGTGAGAACCTCAACGTGGGGAGCTTCCCTCAGAGCTCGGATGCATTAATAGTGCCATAGTATGTAGGTCAAAGGAGGTGATTATTCCCCCTGACTCAAGCTCAGTCTGGGAGGTTGTGATCCTTTGGAGATCCTGCTGCCCAAGATCTGCAGAAGAGCCAGCAAACTGAAGGGTGGTTAAAAACGGGGCTGTGAGCTAGAAAAAACAGCCTTGGAAAAGCGGTGTAGCCACCCAAGACCTCTGAGGAATGTCCTGGAGGCAAAGGCCAATTCCAGGCAAGGAAAACTATCCCGACACATAGAGCTGCGTTACCATGGAGTGAGCGTCCTGCCCTGGGGATGCTGAGCAGACCCTGGAGGGCAGGAGGTAGGGGTGGGGCCCGGTCAGCTTAGGTGATGGCCTCAGTCCTGGGCACACGCATGCAGGAGTCACCCACTAGGCTGGGGTGGGCACTGCTGCCTGGGCTCAGCCCGCTCTGGGGCAGCCTGGTATTGGAGAAGGTGGTGGTCTCAGGCCCACAGGCTGGCTGCTGGGCTCACCCATGAGGTCATTTCCTTTATAATGTGAAAGGACAGATGGCAACAGTACAGTTGAAAGAGCTGACGTGGGGTTATTTTCATTCCTAGAATCATGCAGCACTGTCATTCCATAAAATAGAAAGACAGCCGGCTGTGGTGGTGCACGCTGTAGGGAGGATCAAAGCAAGTTCAAGGCCAGTCTGGTCACATCGTGAGCTCCAGACCAACTGGAGGTACATCACAGTCAGGTCTCAAACACCAAAAAACAAAAACAAAGAAACAATTGAGAACAAAGGGCCCCAGACAAGGCTCCAAGGTCAGAATGATGCCAAAGGCCGGGTGGCTAGACACTTGAAACAAACTGGCCCCCAAGGTCAGAATGTCTTTGATGCCAGGAGCCAGAGGCCACTGTTGGAAAACAAGCGGCTCCCTCCCTTTTTCTGCAAAACCCTTCCCCGGCCTATGCTTCCCACCAAGGCCCTGCCAGCCCTATAAAACCCAGCCCGGCTCAGCTCAGAGCTGCCTCCCCAGGTGCTGTGCTGCAGAGCAGGTTCTCACCTCTCGCTTGCTCTCCGGTAAACTTGCTTCTCCACAACTCAGTGTTGGACCCCTCTGCCGGATTTTCTCTGTCAAGAGTGACTGTTCCTATACAAAATGAATCACATTATGATGTACATTAAAAATTTCTAAAAAAAAAAAAAAAAAAAAGAGTGACTGTTCCTATGGGCTGGGCAGAAATTGGTTTTACAGATAGAGAAGGGCTGAAAAAAAAAACAGAAAAAAGGAACAAATAGCAGATTGATTGTCTCAAAGTTACTTTCCTTGTGGGGACTGGGAGACAGAATAATAAAATATATAATTGATTGGTAACACCAGGTTACTTCAGGGTACCGTTTGTTTTGCTGGTTTGTTTGTTTATGAGACAGGGTCTTGCTATGTAGCATAGGCTGGCCTAGAACCTTCAATCTGGGATTCTCTCGCCTCTACCCCCTGAGTTCTAGAGTTACAGGCACCATGCCCTCCTACCTCTTTCTTTCTTTCTTTGTCTTTCTTGCTTGCTTTCTTGCTTTCCCCTGCATCCCTATGGGAGATCTGGTGAGACAGTGGCTTTTCCTAACTTGGAGGTCAGCGTTGGAGAAGACATTCATCCTGCCATGCTCCATATCTCAGGGGGCCGTGACTGGGCACCATCTTGAGAAGAAACCTATTGTGTGAGACTGAACTACTCTGGGGGCCTGAAAACAAAGAGCAATCACCAGTCAGGGAGCCACAGTGCCTTGGCAGGCAGTTAGAGAGAGGAGAGGGGAGAGGAGCCGACTCCATCTCCTGAGGGGAACTTCAGAGTCTGACAGCTCTAAGCTGAGGTCAGGAAAAAGTCTCCATCTTCAACTGACCACCTCCACCTATCAGGCTCCAATATTAGAGGACACAGAAAGAAGCATTTCAGTACTTTATCTTTTTTTTTTTTTTTTTTCCTACTGTGCTGGGGATTGAACCCAGGGCTTAGCATGGGGCAAATGCTGTACCACTGTGCAGTACCCCTACCCCTTTTCTTATTTTTATTTTGAGACAGAGTCTTTTTGGGTTGCATAGGCTGCCTCTGGCCTGGGACTTAAGATCCTCCTGCCTCAGCCCCCTGAGATGCTACCACCACAGTGGGTACTTCTAAACCCTGGCCCTTTTTCATCATTAATTTTGTTTTCCTTATTTTTCTTTTTTCTAGTATAGTCTTTGTCTTTTGTCCTTTTTAGTTTTATTTCCTATCTTGTGCTACCTGTGTATCTCTTTATTTACTATACTTTTAGTACCGTTTTTACTTTTTAATTTTTCTATTTTTTAAATTTTTATTTATTTATTTTTGTGTGTGTAGTGCTGGAGATTAAACTCAGGGTCCAGTGCATGCTAAGCAAGTGCTCTACCAACTGAGCTAAACCTCCAGCCACCCCCCCCCCCTTTTTAAAGAAATCTCTTAGACTTTTTACTTCTTATAGCTCTTCTTATGTTTACCTAATTCTGTTTATGCTGGGATTTAGCTCAGTTGGTACAGTGCTGCTCTGCACACTCTGAGGCCCTGGGTTCAATCTCAAGCACTGCAAAAATAGGAGAAGGACCTGGCAGCCTATTCCTGAAACAACCCTGAAATAATCAGCCATCAAAAACCCTATGACTAGAAGAGAAGCACTGACATAGTACAGGCCATGGCACAGTATCAGTGAGTGTTTTGTTGTGTTATACATAGGGTTGCTATGAGTTGCACGAATTTGATGGCACCTAACCACAACAACAATAATTCTGTTTATACATTTTTTCTTTATTATGAAATTTTTTTTAAAAATCATTTGCTCTTTTCTCTCCTACTTCGTAACATTCATTTCCTTTTTGGATCTCCTTTTTCTCCTTTCTTTTACTTAACCCTTGCTACTTCCTTCTTTATCACTTTCTCTGCTCCATCCCCTTTTATTTTCAGGCAACAGTTTTTACCTTCACCCTAAATAATTTATAACTTCATAGCCTACTTTATATTATTGTCACCATTTTCTGTTCTGTGGTCATTGGTGGTGTGGCAGTTGGTTTCAGCTGACTTTAAGTGTATTTTCATACCTGTTTTGGTTGGGGATTGAACCTGTTACAGTGGTTTGTCTTCTCCTCTGGGAGTGGTACTTTTTGTTGTTGTTGTTGTTTGTTTGTTTTTGTGTGGTACTGGGGGTTGTACCTAGGGCCTTGCGCTTGCATGCTGTGCAAGAGCTGGACCACTGACCTGCACCCTCAGCCCATTTTTTCATTTTTTGAGACAGGGTTAAGTTACACAGACTGCCCCTGGTCTCAAACTTGTGATCCTCCTGCCTCCACCTCCTGAGCCGCTGGGATTATAGCTGTGTACCACTGCATCTGGCTTGGTACTGGGATTTGAGATTACCAGAGAAAGTTGATCACTAAGAATATCCCCAAATAAAATGGGAAGAAATGTCCATTCCAACAGATGCACAAACCACAAAACAGATACACAAAATCACAAAATAGATAAATAAGAAGCATGAAAAAAAAACAAGGCAACCCATCTCCTCAAGAAGACCATACTTCTTTAGTTACTGAATCCAAAGATACTGATATGGTTGAAATACCAGACAAAGAATTCAAAAGTCTACTTGTAAAACTGATCAATGACTTCAAAGAGGACACAAATAAGCAACTAAATGAAGTAAGCAAATCAATACAGGACCTAGGTCAGAAAGTCACCAATGGTGAAGACAAAGTGAAATGGATGAGAAATTCATCAAGGAAATTGAGATTTTGAAAAAGGAAGCCCAAACAAACAGAAATGTTGGAAATGAAGAACTCAATAAATCAAATAAAAAACACAGTGTGAAGCCTCACAACTAGACTAGACCAAGCAGAAGGTAGAATATCAAGTATATAAGACGAGGTTGAGGAATACTACATCCAGATATCAACAAAGAAAAGAAATAAAAGAATATGACCACACTTGAACATGATCAAGAAACCAAATCTAAGAACCCAGTGGTTACAAGAAGGGGTGCAGATAAAAACTAAACGCATAGAAAACCTAGTTAACAAAATAGTCAGCAAAAAAATCCCTAAATCTGAAGAAACATGGATGTCCAACCACAAAAGGCATTTAGAACATCAAAAAGACATGATCAGAAAAGAACCTCCCTACAACACATTGTAAAGTGCCAAAATGACGGAACAAAGAAACAATATTAAAAGCTGCTAGAGAAAAACACCAACTCACTTACAAAGACAAACCCAACAGAACAGCATCAGATCTCTCATCAGAAACCTAAACTGCAGGAAAGCATAGAATGATATAATTCAAGCCATGAAAGTAAATAATTGCCAACAAAGACTATTATATCCAGCAAATTTATTATTCAAAATTGATGGAGAAATAAAGACCTTCACAGATAAGTACACACTAAAGCAGTTCATGACAACCAAACCCACATTACAGAAGATACCTAAAGGAATCCTATGCACACAGGAGGGAAAAAGTCTTCATCATGAAAATACAGAAAAGAACAAACATGAGAGAAAGGGATGAACTAAAGAGAACTAGGAAAGAATCAGTTATGTCTAACTCAAAAAACAAGCAACCCCAAATATGAATAAGGAAGAAAAGGACAAATAGTATGTGAACCAACACTCAACACAATTTCCAGAATCAGCATACCTCTCTCAATAATAACTCTAAACATAAGTGATCTTAACTCTCCAATTAAAAGACACAGACTAGTAGATTAGATTAAAAACAAGATCCAACAGTTTGTTATCTTCAAGAAATACATCTCACTGGCAAGGACACTCACAGACTGAAAGAATAAAAATTGATATACCAAGCAAACAGAAACAAACAAAAATAATAACAAAATAGTAGCCATCCTTATATCAAAGTAGACTTCAAGTTAAAATTAGTCAGAAGAAATAAAAAAGGTCACTACATATTAATAAAGGGAAACATTAAGAAGATATAATAATTGTAAATACATATCCACTGAAAATTGATGGACCCAATTTCATTAAAAGAACACACACTATTGGACATACAGGGACAGATAGGTCAAAATGCAATAATGGACTTAACAGACATCCACAGAATATTCCATCTAAAAGAATACACATTTTCTCAGCAGCCCATGGAATTTTCTCTAAGTTAGATCACATTTTAGGCCACAAACTAAGTCTTAACAAACACAGAAAAATTAAAATAATTTTGTGTGCCTTATTGGACTATAATGGAATAAAACTATAAATGAACAGCAAGAGAAATTATAGAAACTATACAAGTACATGGAGATTGAATAATACACTCTTAAATGATCAGTGAGTCCCTGAAAAAAATCAGGATGGAAATTTTAAAATTCCAAGAATCAAATAAGAATGAAAACAACCTACCAGAACCTTTGGGAGATAGCAAAGATGATTCTAAGAGGGAAGTTTATAGCTATCAGTGTCTACATTAATAAGTCAGACAGAACTCCAATAAATAACTTGATGATGCACCTCAAGTTCTTAGAAAAATAAGCACAAGTAAAGAAGATGGGATAAGCACAAATCAGTAGATGGAAAGAAATGATAAAGATACGAGCAAAAATTAACAAAATGGAGACCAAAATAAAAATAAAAATAATTGAGGAGAGTCAGTTTTTAAAAAGATAAACAAGATTGACAAACCCTTAGCCAAACTGACTAAAAGAAAGAGAAGACTCAAATTAATATAATTAGAGATGAAAAATAGGACATTACAAGTACTGATAAACTCTAGAGAATCATTAGGGAATACTTTGAAATTTTATATTCTAAATAATTGGAAAACTTAGATGAGATGGATAAATTCCTAGACACATATGACATACCAAAATTAAATCAAGTGGGTATAAACAACTTAAACAGACCTATAATGACCAGCAAGATTGAAGCAGTAATAAAGAGTCTTCCAATTTAAAAAGCTCAGGATCAGATGGACTCTGTGATGAATTCTACAAGGCTTTTAAAGAAGAATTAATTCCAATTCTCCTCAAATTATTCAATAAAATGTTGTTATTATTGTTGTTAGGTGCTGTTGAGTAGAGTCTGACTCATAGCAACACTCATAGGGTTTTCAATGGCTGACTGTTTCGGGATTGCCTTGGGAGTGGGTTGCCATATCCTTCTCCCATTTTGCAGTGCTGGGAATCAAACTCGGGACCTCAGAGACTACAGCACAGCACTCTACCAACTGAACTAAATCCCAGCCCATTCCATAAAATAGAAATGGAGAAAGCACTACCAAATTCATTCTATGAAGCCAGTATTGCCCTGATACCAAAAATCAGAAAAAGATACAACAAAAAAGGAAAACTACAGACCAATTTCCCTGATGAACATAGATGTAAAAATCCTTAATAAAATATTTGCAAACCAACTTCAATAACACATTAAAATGATCATCCACTATGATCAAGTGAGTTTCATTCCAAGGATCAAGGATGGTTCAACATACACAAAACAATAAATGTAATATAGTACCTAAATAGACACAGAGACAGAAATTACATAATCATCTCAATAGATGCAGAAAAAGCCTTTGACAAAGTTCAATATCATTTCATGATTAAAAAGCCCTGAAGAAGCTAGGGATTGAAGGAGCATACCTTAATATAATAAAGGTAGTATATGAAAAACTGATACAGCTAACATCATAGTACATACGGCCTGCAGCTGTACCACTGTGGAGTCCAATCCTGTCAGATCTCAGAAACTAAGCAGGGTCGGGCCAGGTTAGTACTTGGATGGGAGACCACCTGGGAATACCAGGTGCTGTAGGCTTGGGAGGAAGGACCCAGTAACCCAATCCCCAAAAACCCTATGAATAGCAGAGAAGCAGCAACAATAACGTTTTGTCTGTTGTACGTAGGGTCACTATGAGTCAGAGACTGACTTGACAGCACCAAACAACAACAACATCATACTAAATGTGGAAAACTGAATGTACTTCCTCTAAAATAAGGAACCAGATAAAGGTGTCCACTCTCTCCACTGTTATTCAACATAGTAATTGAACTTTTAGTTCAATTAGGTAAGAGAAAGAAATTAGAAAAGGAAGAAATCATATTACCCCTAACTGTAGATGATATGATACTATATTTAAAAGACTTTAAGAAGCCGGGCGTGGTGGTGCATGCCTGTAATCCCAGCAGCTCAGGAAGCAGAGGCAGGAGGATCCCAAGTTGGAAACCAGAGGCAGTCTGTGTAACTTAGCGAGACCCTGTCTCAAAAAGTAAAAAACTGGGCTGGGGATGCAGCTCAGTGGTGCAGCACCTGCAGAGCATGCAAGTGCGAGGCCCTGGGTTCAACCCCCAGTACCACACACAAAAAAAAAGACTTTAAGGACTCCACCAGAAAACAGAGCTGATAAATACTTTCAGCAAAGTAGCAGGATATAAAAAAAACCTACAAAAATTAGCAGCTTTTCTAAATGACTAGACTGAGAAAGAAATCAGGAAAACAATACCATTCACAATAGCTTAAAAAACAATAAAATATATAGGAATAAACATAACAAAAGATGTTTAATACCTCTACAATGAAAAAATGTAAAATACTCACTAAAGAAATCGAAGAAGACACTGGAAGATGGAAAGACCTCCTATACTCATGGATCAGAAGAATCAATATTGTGAAAATGGCTAAAGTACCAAAAGCAATCTACAGATTTAATGCAATGCCCATCAAAATCCTAATGGCAAGCCAAGTGTGGTGGTGCACACCTGTAATCCCAGCAACTTGGGAGGCAGAGGCAGGAAGATCGCGTAATTGAGGCTAGTGGGCCTGCATAATTTAGCAAGACCCTATCTCAGAATAAAAAGTAAAAAATAAGCTGAGGTGCAGCTCAGTAGTAGGACACTTCCAAGGTATGCATGAGGCCCTGGGTTCAGCCCCCTAGTACAAAGAAAAAAATAAAAGAAAAGAAAAGAAAGAAAAAGAAAAAGAAAAATCCTAATACATTCTTCACAAGAATAGAAAAAAAAAATCCTGAAATTCATATGGAAGCACAAAAGATGTCAAATTCCTAAAGCAATCCTGAGCAGAAAGAGCAACACAGGGGGCATCATCACAATACCTGACTTCAAATTATACTACAGAGCCATAGTAACAAAATCTGCATGGTAGTGGCCCTATCACAGACATGTACACTAATGGAATAGAATAGAGGATCCAGAAATAAACCAATGTAGCTACAGCCACTTGATGTTTGACATAGGTGCCAAAAAATAAGTTGGAGTCAAGATAGCCTCTTCAACAAATGGTGCTGGAAGAATTGAATATCATCATACAGAAGACTAATACTAGGTCCATCTCCCTTACTTTGTATGAAAATCAGTTCGAAATGGTTCAAAGTCTTTAATGTAAGCCCAGAAACTTTGAAACTGCTTGAGGAAAACATAAGGAAAACACTTCACGACATAGGCACAGGCAAGAACTTTTTGAAAAGGACCCCAATAGCACAGGCAACAATAGCAAGAATTGACAAATAGGATTGCATGAGATTAAAAAACTTTTGTACACAGTAAGAGACACAATGATCAGTGAAGAGACAGCCTACAGAGTGGGAGAAAATCTTTGCCAGCTATACATCAGACAGAGGGTTAGTGTCTAGACTACATAACAAGCTCAAAAAATTAAAACACCTGAAAAACAAAGTATCCAATCAAAAAATGGACAGAGACTTCTCAAGAGAAGAAATACAAATGTCCAACAATGATATGAAAAATTTTTTAATATTCTTAGGGAAATGCAAATCAAAACTACATTGAGACAGCATCACACAGTCAGAATGGCTCCTGTCGGGGGAGGGAAGATAAGAATGAGGTCAATATAAATGGACTAGAAATCGCATGTAATTGTTCTAACAAGATAGAAACAAAGACCACTACAGGGAAAGTTTCTATCTTAAACAGAAATGGAACCCAAGGACATATAGAAAAATACTATATAGTAAAAGATAGAGAAGACTTGGATGGGAAACTTAGATAGGAAGGGGGGGAGGGGGGAAACACAGAGGAGGGTAAGGGGTAACCCATATGAATAATGCTTATCAAATTGCATATATGAAAATTGTCACAACGAAAAGTATGTCAAAATGAATCATATTATGATGTACATTAAAAATTTCTAATAATAATAATAAAAAAAGAATGGCTCCTGTCAACAAAACAAACATCAAATGCTGGTGAGGAAGCTGGGAGAAAGGACCCCATATACACTGCTGGTGCCTGCGGCTGTACCACTGTGGCATCCAATCCCGTCAGCTCTCGGAAGCTAAGCGGGGTCGGGCCTGGTTAGTACTTGGATTGGAGACCGCCTGGGAACACTAGATGCTGTAGGATTGGGGGAAGGACCTGGCAACCCACTCCCAAAAATCAATTCGCCATTGAAAACCCTATGAATAGCAGAGAAGCACTGACAATAGTGTTTCGCCTGTTGTATGAAGAGTTGCTATGAGTCAGACACTGACTTGGTGGCACCTAACAACAACAACAACAACATACACTGCTGGTGGGAGCGCAGGTCGGTACAGCCACTATGGAAATCAGTATGGAGGTTCCTCAAAAAATACAGCTGCCATATGACCCAGTTATACTACTCCTGGGTATATATGTGAAGGAATTAAGTCAACATATCATAGAGACACCTGCTCATCCATTTTTATTGTGGTGCTATTAACAATAGCCAAGATATGGAATCAACCTATGTTTCATCAGCAGATGAGTGGATAAGTATATATATATATATATATATATATATATATATATATATATATACCATAGAGTTTTATTCAACCATAAAGAAAGATGAAATTATGGAATTTGCTGGAAAATGGATGGAACTAGAGATATCACCTTAAGCAAAGTAGGCCAGACCCAGAAAGACAAACATTGCAGGTTTTCTTTCTTATGTAGATGTTAGATTTCAACATATACTCAGTATTAAAATATATAGGTTATGAAAGTAGAAGGGGGCAGGTGTAGGGCGAGAAAAGGGAGTCAAGAGAAGGGGGAGGGGCAGTAAGAAGGGGTAAAAGGGGAAAGGAAGGGAAATATCACATGTTTTGTCCTTAAGGCAAAATCTGGATATTAATATGACATAAATATATAGGCCTGCAGCCGTACCAATGTGGCGTTCGATCCCATCAGATCTCAGAGGGTAAGCAGGGTCAGGCCTGGTTAGTCCTTGGATAGGAGACTGCCTGGGACTACTGGGTACTATAGGCTTGGGAGAAGGACCCAGCAGCCCACACCCAGAAACAATCAGCCATCGAAAACCCTATGAATAGCAGAGAACTGACAACAGCGCCAGGGTTGGCACAGTGTCAGGGAGTGTTATATCTGTTGTACGTAGAGTTGCTGTGAGTCGGGCCCTACTCAACAGCACCTAACAACAACAACATAAATATATAGAGAGATATACATGTAAATAAGACCTGCAAGTAGATAGGTGTCCATTGGTGGGGGAAGGTGATAGGGAGTTGGGGGTTGTTACAAGGCAATGGTGGAGGTAAACATGAGCCATTGCTCACCGTACAATGATATGCAGGTATGAGAATGTCATAATGAAACCCATTAAGCTGTACACCATCCAAAAAATTGCTAAAAAAGACAAAAACACAGTACAAACAATAACAACAATAACAAAAACGGCCATTGAGAAAGCTGGGTGTGGTGGAGCATGCCTGTAATCCCAGCACTGGGGAGGCCAAAGCAGGAGGATCACCATGAGTTTGAGGCCAGCCTGGGCTACTTAGTGAGTCCCAGGCCAGCCTCAGCTACAGAGTGAGACTCTGTCTAAAAACACCAAAAACAAATAAACACACACAAAAAAACCCCAAACAACACAAAAAACAAAAGGACAACAAAAACCACCCACTGGGAGCCCAGCACAATGAATAAATGAAAAACAAAGCACAACCTTTCACCAGGACTCATTATGAAATCTTAGTGCACGTGGATTAAAGGGAGGATCTGAGGGAGATGGTTTCTGGTGGCATTAGCAGCTCTGCAGACCCTCTCCCCTGGAAAATGACCATAAGTGAAGAAAATTAATTTTAAAATAACCAATTAAGTTCCAGTGCAGTGTAGCACACCTGTGAACCCAGCACTGGAAAGGCTGAGGCAGGAGGATGGAAAATTTGAGGCCAGCCTGTGCTGCATAGCGAGACTGTCTCAAAAAACAAACTAACACTAACTAAACTCTCTAGAGTTTGTCCTAAGGGCATATGGCCAAAGAAGTATCTTGATGAAAACCTAGTTAGAATAAAAAAAAAAAAAAAAAAAAAAAAAAAAAAAAAAAAAAAAAAAAAAGTCTTGGGCACAAAGGTAGGTTCTGGGACCTCCAAGAAGGGATGCTGGATTTTAATAGTCAGCCAATTTTAAAAGGAATATTAAAGTACACATATAAGCATCTTGATAGACAATGACTGCATACTCCTCCCCCCCCCACCCCGCCTAGTGCTGGGAACCAAACCCAGGGCTTCATGTATGCTAGGTAAGCACCCTGCCAGTGAGCTGCACCCCAGCCTAACCATTCATTTCCGTACCTAGCGATATGCAGACTAGTTGAGTAGAGAAATCCCTCCATAAAAATGCTGAATAAAACATCAAAATTGTGTGTGTTTACACACACACACACACACACACACACATACACACACACACACACACTTGGAGAGGGATGTTGAGACAAGGTCTCAGACTGGCCTCAAACTCGTGATCCTCCTACCTCAGCCTCCCTTGTGCTGAGACTACAGGTGTGGCCACCACTAAAGCCCAGATTTTAAAGGAGGGGGAAGATTTTAATACTAAGGAAGACTATATGTGGCAATAAGCACATTTAAAGTATTACATATCATTTTTAGGTGCTGTCAAGTCAGTGTCCAACTCATAGCGACCCTATGTACAACAGGCCAAACAATATTGTCATTGCTTCTCTGCTGTTCACAGGGTTTTCAATGGCAGATTACTTTTTGGGAGTGAGTTACTGGGTCCTTCTCCCAAGCCTACAGCACCTAGTGTTCCCAGGCGGTCTCCCATCCAAGTACTAACCAGGCCCAACCCTGCTTAGCTTCTGAGATCTGACAGGATTGGATGCCACAGTGCCACGGCTGCAGGCTTATAGATCATTAGTTACAAGGAAAATGGAAGTTAAAACCACAATGTGACATCTTTACACACCTACTAGAATGAAAGAAAAATGGAGAGAATAGAAAGCATAGGGAGCCCTTGCATGTTACTGAGCGAGGCTGTTAAATGGTGCAGCCAGTTTGCTGAGTGGAACTGTACAATGATACAACAACTTTGGAAGATAGTTTGGAAGTTTCTTACAAAAGAAAACATATTTACTACATGACCCGGAAATGGGACTCACTTGCCCACGAGAAATAAAAGCATATGACTACACAAAAACCTGTATATTAATATTTACACAGAGTTGAGGAAATAGAATTGAGAATTTGGGGAGGAGATAGTGGCTAGAACTTTCCAGGCAGAATACTGGAGAAGAGAAACTTTCACAGAGAAGGAGAGCTCTGGCCACCTGCAGTTTTCAGCTGAGCCCTGATCAGCATATGTGTTCGAGGAAACCACCAACATTGAGGAAAGAGCTGCTGGAAGGACAGGCAGAGCTCACAGAGCCAGGAATATTCATGTTCGCAACAGCAGAGCAGAAAGACCTGACAAACCAGGCCTGAGACGCCTCCCAAGGGAATTACTCAAGAGCCCTAGACTAAAGGCTGTTCTGAACTCATGTAAAAAAGACTTAACAGCAAACCTCAAAAGGGTCACATTGTTTCCAAGTAACTGAACTGTGCCCAGGACAAAAGTACAAAATTAAAAGGAATACTAGACAGACACCAGGGTGAGCCTGTAACCTCGGCCCCTCAGGAGGCTGAGGCAGGAGGTTTGCAAATTCAAGGTCAGAGGCAGCCTTGACAATTTAGTGAGACCCTGTCTGTAAATAAAAAATAAAAATAAAAGAAAGGGGCTGGGATTGTGGCTCAGTGGTAGAGCACTGCCTACCATGTGCAAAGCCCTGGGTTCAAACCCGCAGTACTGAAAAAAAAAATTAAAAGGAATACAAAACACTCCAGAAAAAAACAAAACCTTAAAATTACATGTGTAGCATCCATTTGAAAATGATCAGGTATGCAAACCAGTAGGAAAATATGGCCCATTATGATAAAATAAATCAATAGAGACAGACTGAGAAAGGACAAAAGTGACAAAAACATTAAGATAGCAGTTATAAGTATACTTCATGTGTTCAAGAAGGCAGACAAGACCCTGAGCATAATGAAAAAATGAAATCTATTATCTAAATTATCTAAATCTGGGCTGGGATTTGGCTCAGTGGGTAGAGCGCTGCGCTGCAGTCTCTGAGGACCATAGTTCAATTCCCAGCACCGCAAAAATGGGAGAAGGACCTGGCAATCCACTCCCAAGGCAATCCCGAAACAATCAGCCATTGAAAACCCTATGAGGGTCGCTATGAGTCGGATACCGACTCGACAGCACCTAACAACAACAACAATTATCTATTATCTGAATCTAAATTTAACTACTAGATAAGAAAACCACAATATGTAAGATGGAAAATCCACTGAATAGGATTAGCAGACTTTGAAGACAAAAAGATTAGTGAATTTGAAGACACAGCTTTGGAAAGTATCCAAAATGAAACACAGGAAAAACTTAAAAAAAGAAAAGAATAAACCACCACTGAGCCATAGAACAATAACAAAAGCTTAATATACCTATCAGTGAAATCCCAGAAAAGGAGGAAATGAGAAGGACAAAAATATTTGAAGAAGTAATTGCGTAAATTTTTCTAGGTTTGACAAAAAATTAATAATAGTTAGAGGCTAGGTGTGGTAGTGCACACCTATAATCCCAGAACTCAGGAGATAGAGGCAAGAGAATCACAAGTTCGAGAACAGAGGCAGCCTGGGCAATTTAGTGACATTGTATCTCAAAATAAATAAATAAATTAATTAATTAACTAAAAAGGAGCTGGGAGTGCACCTCAGTGGTAGAGCATTTGCTCAGTATGCATGAGATACTGGGTTCAATCTCCAGTACTGAAAAAAAAATCCAAAATCAGGCATGGAGGCTCATGTCTGTAATCCCAGCAACTCAGGAGGTAAGGACAAGAGGATCACAGGTTTGAGGCCAGAGGCAGCCTGTGTAACTTAGAGAAAACCTGTCTCAAGATAAAAAATAAAAAATGGGCTAGGAGTGCTTGCAAAGTATGTGCAAGGCCCTGGGTTCAGCCCCCACATACCACAAATAAATAAATAAATAAATAAGTACCAAACCAAACAAAAACAAAAACAAAATTATCATAATAATAATTACAAAAATCTCAAAGAATCCAAACAGAGAAGACATAAAGAAAACCATACCAAGGTACATCATAATCAGATTGCTTAAAACCAGTGATCTTCAAAGGACTATGGTTACAAAAATGAAAAAGCAACCCACAGTCTGAAAGAAAATATTTTCAAAACAGCTAACAAAGAACATGTATCTAAAGAACTGTTGCAGATTGATAACAAGAATTCAAACAACTCAATGAAAAAAATAGTCTAAAGATTTAAATAGACATTTTGTAACATGGACTTAGAAGCTGCTTTTGGTAAAAATCACTGGTTCCTCTCTTGGCCCCACAAAGTAACAACAACAACAACAACAAATCTGTGCCTTCATTTTTTACCTGTCTCCTTGGCTGTGCGTCAGTCACCTGCTTAACTCTGCACATAGGCATGGTAATCACTCAAGGAGTGTCTGTCTAAAAACTGGTAGTACAGGGTTGGTTAGTTCTAAATTTACCTGACCTATCTCATTCCCTTTCAAGGTGAAGGCACAAAGATAAGGGTAATGAAGGCGTTTAGTGGTCAGTTTTCACAACGTCCTGAAAATGCACCTAGAAGTCTCCCATCATTGCTCTAGACTTGCCTTCGCTTTGGACTTCAGCAACAGCAGAGCCTCACAGATCACGGCATGGTGAGGCCACTCCCTAAGTAGGAGCAGTTACCTTGTGACAGAAACTGAACCTGCCCCCTACAAGGAGGAGCAATCACATCATGGAAGCAGAGTGCCCCCAGAGCCATGTTGTAAAACCAGAACTGACATTATGATCAAGCAGACTGAGTTTGACCAAGATTGCTTCCCTCCTACCCCAATACTTCCCCTATTCAAGCATAAAGCTCATGTCAGGACCCCAAAAATGGGCTGAGATGCTTGCTCTCCTTCTTCCCAATATTACTCTATTGACTAAAATCCTTTCCTGCCTTTTCACCATGACTTTGTTTTCTTGGGGACAAGTGGCCAGACCCGACTTGTTGGAACCTCCAGAGTTGGGCCTCTGGCCTAGAACTTGGATTACAACTTCACAAAAGATACATAGACCAGGTATGGTGGTGTATGTCTATAATCCCAGCACAGTCAGGAGGCTGAGGCAGGAGGATTGTATGTTCCAGGCCAGCCTGGGTTACATAGTGAGACTCTGTCTCAACAACAAACAAACAAAAAAACAAGGAAAGAAAGAAAGAAGAAAGAAAGGAAGGAAGGAAGGAAGGAAGGAAGGAAGGAAGGAAGAAAGAAAGAAAGAAAGAAAGAAAGAAAGAAAGAAAGAAAGAAAGGAAAAGAAAATAGAAGGACTGGAGATGGAGCTCAGTGGTAGAGCACTTGCCTAGTACACCCATGTTTGATCCTCAGTACTGAAAAAAAAAGATATATAGATGACAAAGAAGTATGTTAAGAAAAGATGAATATCACAAGTCATTAGTGAAGCGCAAGTTAAAATCACAGAGATACCCACTAGCATGGTTGAAAAATTTGAAACTAACCATACCAAATGTTATGTGGAGAAACTGAAACTCTCAAAAGCTGCTGGGGAGGAGCATGTAAAATAATGTAACCCCCTGGGGAAAGACCCAGGAAATATTTGTTTGATTTTTAATAGTTAAATGTACATCTACCATATGACCCAATCATTCTCCTCCTAGATATTTGCCCAAGAGAAATGAAAGCATATATCCATACAAGGGCTTATATACCAATTTTATGGAAGCTTTATTTGTAATGGCCCCAGACTGAAAACAACTCAAATGTTCATTAATAAGTAAATGGATAAATTACATGTGGTATATTCATTTTGTTGTTGTTGTTAGGTGTTGTTAAGTCAGTGTCCAACTCAGTGACCCTACATACAACAGGCAAAACAGTATTGTCAGTGCTTCTCTGCTATCCATTGGGTTTTCAATGGCTGATTGTTTTTTTTTCGGGGGAGTGGGTTGCTGGGTGCTTCTTTCAAGCCTACAGCATCTGGTGTTCTCAGGTGGTCTACTCCATAATAAAAAACTATTGTGAATAATATCACTATAGTCATACACAGAATATGGATGAATCTTAATTATGTGAAGTAAAAGAAGCCACATAAGCCAGGTGTTATGGTGCATGCCTGTGATCCCAGTGAAAGGGGAATTGATAGGAAAGGGACTATAGAGCCATGGACAATTATAGGGAGCAAGGCCTGCCTGGCAGACAGAAGGGGGAAAAAAAAAAAAAAAAAAAAAGAACCTGAGCAAAATTTCCCGTTAAAAGGAGTCTTTATTTCTATTGGCTCTTAAATGTCACTGGGCACAAAACAAATAGATATAGTACTCCTAGGAGAATGGGCAAAGAAATGCCTGCCAGGGCCAATCAGAGGCAGAGGAGAGACAACCAACCAGCAAGAGACAGCTAGGTTTGAAAGGCCCAATCAAGGGTGTCATCAGCCAGAGTCCCAAGGCATTCAATCCAGGGCTCCCAATGCAGCCCCAGACACTATGTATACCCCCAGCCAGACCACATATATGTGTTTGCCAGCTCTCTCTCCAGAGACCCTTCTCTGTATATTCAGAGACTGTTACTTTTACCTTTTACTTTCATTTTTCCTCCCTTTCACTGTTCCCTGTTATTTTCCCCACTGTTCTCAATTTTAAAAACTTTTACTTTTCAGTGGGGTGCGGTGGCACACGCCTGTAATCCCAGTGGCTCGGGAGGTGGAGGCAAGCAGATTGCAAGTTTGAGACCAGAGGCAGTCTGTGTAATTTAGTGAGACCCTGTCTCAAAAAATAAAAAATTGGGCAGGGGGTACAGCTCAGTGGTCCAGTGCACTTGCAGAGCATGCAAGTGCAAGGCCCTGGGCTCAAACCCCAGTATCGCAAAAAAAAAAAACAAAAAAAAAAAACAAAAACTTTCACTTTTCTGTACCTTGTGTGTCTTCCCATATCATTCTTGATCCATGGAGCCAAGAACCCAGAAATAAGGACTATACTGACAGGGACTAAGGAGGATCCAGGTAATCCTCTCTGGCAACACCACTACTCAGGAGTCTGAGGCAGAAGGATCACAAGTTTGAGGCCAGGCTGGGCTACATAGTGAGAGCCTATCTCAAAAAATGAACCCTCTTCCAAGAAAAAGAAGGCCAGACAAGAGCACCATATACTGACAGACTCAATTCATATAAATTTCTAGAAAAATGTAAACTAATCTTCATTGGTAGAAAGTAGACTAGTGTTTGCCTGCAAATAGGTTGAGGAAAGCATCCATAAGTTAACAAGGGAGCTCAAGGATGGTTTTGGGGGTTGGATAGGATCACCATCTTCATTGTGATGATATGTACACATATGTCAAAACTTAACAAATTGTATACCTCATATATGTTTAGTTTATTGTGTCAGTTATACCCCAGTAGAACTATTATTTGGGAGAAGGACCCAGCAACCTACTCCCCCAAATCAATCCATCATTGAAAACCCTAAGAATAGCAGGGAAGCACTGGTAATAGTGTTCGCCTGTTGTACATAGGGTCAGTATGAGTCAGATACTGACTCGACAGCACCTAACAACAACAACAACAGAACTATTATTAAAAAGATGTGTACCTTTGGTTGCCTGCAGCTCTACCACTGTGGCATCCACTCTGCCACATCTCAGAAGCTAAGCAGGATTGGGGCTGGTTAGTACCTGGACGGGAGACTGCCTGGAAACACCAGATGCTTTAGGCTTGGGAGAAGGATCTGGCAACCCACTTGCAAAAAACAAGCAGCCATTGAAAACCCTATAAATAGCAGAGAAGCACTGACAATACCGTTTCACCTATTGTACACAGGGTCACTATGAGTCAGACACTGACTCAACAGTACCTAAGAACATGCCTTTAGTTGGATCCTAGTCTGTTGTTGTTGTTGTTGCTGCTACTGCTGTTTTTGGGTTTGTTTGAGACAAGATCTCACTATATAGCCCAGGCTGTCTGGAACTCACCATGGAGCTCAGGCTGTCCTCCAGGCTGTGATCCTCCTACCTCCACCTTCTAAGTGCTGGGATTTTAGATGCTTGTTACTGTTGTGGAAGTGGTCCCTCTGGACTGGGCATGAATACTTGGTGATTGCTACATCGATTCAAAATACCTGGGGTGAGGGTGGAGGCTTTGCCCTGCAATGATGGTGACAGAGTGTGAAGAAATATACTAGTTGGCTAAGGCTATTTGGTTTTCTTTTTATTACTTTTTAAATAATTTTTGGATTTTTGAGACAAGGTCTCACTGTATAGCTCAGGATACACTGAAACTCACCATGTAGACCAGGCTGGCCTTGAACTCACATTGATCCTCCTGCCTCAGTCTACGTATCAATATTCCCTCCTGAAGGGAGGGGACAGAGGGTCACAAGACTCTCTAGTGAGAAGCCGGGCGTGGTGGCGCACGCCTGTAATCCCAGCAGCTGGGGAGGCGGAGGCAGGAGGATCGCAAGTTCAAGACCAGAGACAGTCAGTATAACTTAGCGAGACCCTGTCTCAGAAAATAATAAAATCTACAAAATGGGCTGGGGGTGCAGCTCAGTGGTCCAGGCCCTGGGTTCAACCCCTAGTACCGCAAAAAAAAAAAAAAAAAAAAAAAAAA